>JAVBJF010000456.1:0-257952 GCA_033439095.1 Pseudococcus viburni
TGTAGTCTCGCAGCATTCCTATCATTTCCATGTTTCGCCCTCAAAGGTTCACTGTGGTATCTTAACACCCACCACATTAACGTTAAGTAATTTACTGTAATATTATACCATAAGATGCGTGTCCTGAAATTTCCTTATTCGGTTCAGTTTTTTTTCCTAAAACAGAATTTCTTAGTATTACCATCGTCTATTGTGATTCCAGACTCCTCATTATTACGAAAAAAAATAAAGGGGGTTTCAGGAACCTCTCAACGTTGAAGTGTATTTTTTTTCTACGTTATTAAAAATAATGTCTCGGTTACTTCGTGGTATAGATATGTATCCTTAATTATAATTACGAGCTCTGCGAAATCGATAATTTTATATGGTAAAATGAGCACCTTATCCTTTCTTTTGAATTATCTAACATTTCACAAACGCGATGGCGTTGGGCTACATCGACGTTAACTATTTTTAAAAATCTCGTAATGGATATCACTATCTGTTTGTTCATTTAACCCTTTTCGTTTCATCGTCAAATGTTAAGGGTTTGCGTAAATGTTTAGAAAAGAGCTTTCTCAGTTACCCATCATAAAAGCAACCTGAACCGTGTGCTTGATGCAGCTTCAAAGAAGTCGACGGTTTCGCCTTCGTGTACAATATAGGGAACGGAACGTGAAGATTGCGAAAGGTGATAAGATATCCACTGCCCTCTTGTAAATATTCAAAGGGATGCTTTCCTAGTAGCGTGATCGGGTTTGCGAAATACCATCTTATATACGTAACGCTCTTGTTTAACGTCAAAAGATTGTTTCTGGTTGAGATTACATTTTGTCATAAGGGTGATTTTCCGGGTACCTACGCTCGTAGTCTTTGCTTTGCATGATTGAAGCTTCTTAGTTGATAAATCGTGGCGGTTTGATTCGTTCGTGTAAAGGGGGCGATCGATTGCTGATGTCTGGATGAAAATTTAGACAAATTTTAATCTGCAGTTATGACGTAAATTTTTGGCTGTAGGTGTGTTGATTCCCAACGAATTATTCATACGAAAAATGGGCGGATTGATTCCCATTTTTTCGGGGTATGTACGAATTGATTTCCATTTTTTTCGGGGTATGTACGAGTTGATTGCCACTATTTCTCTAAAATTTCTTTCAACTTTGAATTTTTAGCTAAAAAAAATTTCCAATCATTTTTTTTCAAAAGACTCTAATTTAAAAAAAATTATTTTCAACCCATAATTTTTTTTCTCAAGTATTTTCAGCTCCAAAAATTTTTTCCGATTTTTTCATGTTTATACTCTGAATTTTTTCTAAAAATTATTTTCAATCTTGAAATTTTCCTTAAATTTTTTTCCTACTGCAAAATTTTTTCTACAATTTTTTCTAATTTAATTTTTTCTGTTTTTTCGGATTTTCAACGGGGTTTTCCATTTTTTTCAACTCTAAAATTATTTTCATTGATTTTGAAAATATCTTTTTAGAATTTAAAATTTGTACCTAAAGATTTTGAAAAATTTTTAGATTGAATAAAAATATTGAAATTGAAAAAAGAAACATTGAATTGAAAAATAATATGTAAAATTAAAAAAATCTGAGAGTGTTGTAGTTGAAAAAAATGTCGGTGTTCAAATTACAAAATGTTTTGACAAAAATACTGAAGTTGAAACAAATTTTAACTTTTTGAGAAACAAATTTAAAGTTGAAACAAATAATTTTGAAAAAATAGAAGCGTCCATTTGAAAAACAACCATAGTCCATTAGGAAAAAAAATTATTGCAGTTTTGGAAATGAAATTTTATGAAAAAAATGATTGTAAGTATTATTTATTTTAGATTTAAAGAAATATTTTAACACTTTTTTGTGTTCTTAAATCAAAGGTTTTCGAGCTTTTTGTTTAAAAATCCGCCATAGTTTACTAGGTTGTTTTTTTAAACCCAAAGCTCGAAAACTTCGAATATCTGTGATATAGAAACTCACGGGATGATTTTTTATTTCAATTTTTGAGAACTAGAGAAGGTATTGAACAGTCAGACCTACTCTGTAGGCCCTCAGCCCAGATTTTGACACTAACTAACATTCGCCGAACCTAATTTTCAATCCTCAGTCGTAGAAACGTTAAGTGCATATTATTTCACTCCTGTAAAATTACGTTTTTGGAGTATGATTGTTTTTCAAATGGAGGCTTCAATTGTAAAAGTAAAACAATTCTGAGAAAATTTCAGGTTGAAAAACATTTCGAACAAAATGTAAAGGGTTGAAAAAAGTAAAAAAAATAAAATGAAATAAATGTAGTCAATTTTTGAGCAAAAAATTCAGAGTTGAAAAAAAATTGAACTTGAAAAAAAGAATTTAAATACTTCCTCGTGGTGTTGTGGTATCTCCTGGGTAATGTTAATAGGCTGAAAGAGGTTCGTAATTAACTCGTTCATACTCCGAAAAAAATGGGAATTAATTCACACATTTCTGAATTCTGGAAATCAACTCACCAACTCCCAAATTTTTATTCGTAAACATCATTCAATAAGATGAATTGACAAAAAAAAACAGTGATGGAAAACTGGAACTGGAACTAGAACTGGAACTTGAAAAAAACTGGAATTAAAATTGAAAAACTGGAACTGAAATGAGGAGAACTGAAATCTGAAAACTGGAACTAGAACTAAAATGAATTTCAGTTTTATACCAGTTCCAGCAGTTGCAATTTTATTATTTAAAATATGACTTGAAAAAGTCAAAATTTTGATGTTGAAATTTATCGAACAACATTCAATTAAAATTTTTTTACTAAAAACCCCCAAACCTTGAAAATTTACGTCAAAAAGTGAATAAAGAAGAATATTGTGTTGTAAATTCGAAAATTAAATTTCATCCAATTAAAGACGTCCGTCCTCTCAATCTCATACATTAGTATTCAAATTTTTTGTTGAAAAATTCAGGGGTTAGTCACAACATTTTTGAAAAATATTACTATGATAATTACTTTTTTTCTAGAATTCTTTTGTTTTGAGCTTGAACAGGGAAAAAATTGTACTTTGAATCGTTCAAATTTAGCAGAAAATTTTGCATTTTTTTGTCCTTCAAAATTTAAAATACTGAAATTTTAGAACTGGTATTTGGAACTGGAACTGAAAACTTGAACTAAAAAATTTTGAGAACTGGAACTGGAACTGGAACTGGAACTGGAACTAGAAATAATATCATTTCAGTTTTCCATCACTGACAAAAATCGCCTGGATTTTTACAAAAATTGCTAAAGTAGATTACTTTGAGTAGGATACCTCCCCTAAAAATTGTAAGCCCTTCCCTCAGTCCAAAGGAAAGAGGAACTAGGGAACCTCAAAGTGGGATCACTTTAGAAAAAAAAATCGGGTTTTTGCTTCTTTTGAGCAGTATTACCTGCTGGGAACCTTGGTCACCCCTTCCCCCAAAAAAGGTGCGATTTGAGTTTTTACACTTCCTTGAACCAATCACCTCGATACGAAATTGGATACCTTTTCCTCTCCCCCTTTTTAGCAAATTTAAATTGCTCACTCAAACTTTTCAACATCAAGCCAAACAAATTTTTGGGTCACTTAGAAAAATTTTTGATAAAATTTTCATGGCAGTGCTGCCAACTGTATTTTGATTTACGCAATTTTTATAAACTTCGGTTGGCAGCACTGCTACAAAAAATTTTCAAAATTATTGAAATTTATTTTAATGACTAAACAATTTCTAGCGTTCTTCTGAAGTTACTGGAATGAAGAACTTGAAATTTTATGAAAATTTCTTTGGAAAATTAAAATATATTTGCCAACACTGCGATGTAAATTTTTTGAGAAATCTTATCGAAAATTATTCTCGATTTTGAAGTGTTTGAGTGAGCAATTTGAATGTGGTAATAACCGAAAATTCTTAAAATTCGCAATCTACAATTTTTCAATGCCTTTGTAGGGGGCAAAAAGTGGTATCCAATGTCGAAGTCAATGGTTCAGTGAAGTGTAGAATCTCAAATAACACCTTTTTAGGGGGTGACTGAGGTTCCCAGCAGGTGGCACTATCCTAATTTGGAAAAAACTACATCGGTACCCCTAAGTTTTTTCAAAAATGACTCCACTTTGAGTTCCCCTAGATCTGTTCTCTTTTGGCTGAAGACTCCAAATTTGTTCGGGAGATTTTCCACTCAAAGTAAACTACATACCTCACCAATTTTCGTCAAAATCCGCGATTTTTTTTTTTCGATCCACTATATATTATTCAGTCAATTGAACTCAGCGTTGATGATATGTACAAGTACGTGGGAAATTTATCACCGTATTTCATTTATTACCTTTTTTATCGAGTAAAAATTTTTATGGAAATTTTAATATATCTAAAATTGCTGAAAGAAGTTGGCCGCTTGTATAAAATTATATATTAATATGACATATTCGTATTATATGACATGTTTATATACGCGTTATTGATGACAGCTCTTATCTCAAAATATAACGAAGACTGCTTTTCAATGATAATACCTTAGCAAACCCTTAGTGTACGTGCACATATAGCTATTTTCTATACAATTTTCAAACGGTAATGTTGTGGAAGTATGAATGAGGCATACATCGTATGACGTCGCGTATATAACTGATATAAAACCTATATTTATACGAACGATAAAAGACGAGCTTTCTTATACGTAATTTTCGACGCGAATTAAACGATTATTTGTCTTGGAACGTGAAAATTGATTCAATATTACAACGGAGGCTGTAGGGTCGCTGGTCTTATGGTGCTCAGGAGAAAATTAATATTAGCAAATGGCATATTATAAGCCTTTTTTCCAAACAGAAAGAGACATTTATTTGGTTCAGTCTTTATAAGATTTTTCTTTAGTTTAGGTATCATTGCGGTGATAAACTTTTACAATTTTGCTTTTTGCCAACTGACGGTTTGTCATAACAGTTAACGTCTTATAATGGATCATAAAGTTGGTCTTGTGTTTGGCTGCCACTGCCATGCCAGTGCCATTTTGAACAATTCTACACTCGGGAATATACCGCATATAACAAAACGTTGTCGTAGTCTTTACTTGCATAGTTCATTTTTGAAATACGCCATTGCTGGGTTATGCTGGGGAGTAAAATTGGTCGACGAAAATGATAATAAAACTATTATGTTACGTGTTAAAGGTAAACTTTTAAAAGGGATAGCATTTAAAGTTGTTTGGTCGACGCGAGAATTATATGCCGTGCGAACTTGCGAATTTATGAGGATAAGATGACAGTCGTATAAATGTTTATTTCGCTTTTATATGTACATATAAACTTAACAGAGTAGCTGGTGTGAAAGATAATGAGTTCCGACATCGAAGGTTTCATCCTATGTTTGAGCTGCGTGATGTATTTAAAAGTGTACTTCAGTTTGGGTACCTATGAGGTATGTATTAAGAAATTCTATCCGATGGCAGGGTAATTTGTTCTAAGTTTTGTACTTCACCCCCCTTCACCTTCGAAGTGGAATTAAAGCAATTTCCTTTTCGCCTTATTCGTGATAATATCTCACGTTCGTGATCGCCTCGCTATGGCGACCAATATTTATGTTTTTCCGAAGGATACGAAGTTTTAGTATTTTTTGATATGCATCGAGGTTGCAATGAGGTAATATTTTAAAATTAAAAATATCCGAGTAAATTGTGTAAAATAATCGCAAAGTTCACTAAAATTCTTTAGAAATTTTTTGAATTTGAGAAAATTTGTGAAAAAAATTACGAAAAGTCGTTCAAATATTATTAAAATTATGTAAAATTTGGTTAAATTTTCAAAAATCTTAATTTTTTAGAATGTCGTATCTCTAAATTGCTTAAAATACGAGGAAATTGTCACATTTTTATGAAAATTATAAAAATAACGTAGATATGACTTGAAATTGTTGAAACATCAAAAAAATCATTCAACTGATGAGAAAATTTTTTGATTTTTTGATCGACTTTTACAAAATTTTGAGCAATTTGATATTTTAAATAATTGTTGCGCTGTTTGATCAAATTTTGTATTTCTCACTGTGTAGATCATAAAAAAATCGTGATTTCTGATAGGTGGTATTGAAAGTCATGAAGAAATCTCGAAATTGTCTTCCAAACATCAAAATAAGTAGCTGCAACTAAAAATTCATAAAATTTAATTATTTATTGAAGAATTCGTTAAGCATAAAAACTATGAAGAATAGTCGGGTTTTTGAATTCTTGTTGGTGTACAATGAAACATTTAAAAAAGGTTTTCTTCGTTTTTTTCAGTAGGAAAGGGAGGATTTTTCGACTTCAGGTAGCAATGACGTATGAAATTCCATGAAAAAGTATTGAAAAAGTCATAATTTTCCCGAGGAAATTTTGTAAAACACCCTGTATAAATTTTTACTACATCTTTATAAATTTTATTATTATTTCAATTAGTTTTATGCTATTTTAAATGATTTTCATACAATAAAATAAAGTTTTCATTTTGATGTGAGTTTAAATTTTTCTAATCTATTCTAAATCATTTTGGTGACGATTCAAGAAATTTTTACTATTGACTTTTAATTATTAGTACTTACCTGAGTACCAATTAAAATCGAATCAACATGAACAATTATTTCTAATCACGAAAAAATTAGCAAAATATCATGAAGTTTGGTGAAATATTGTAAATTTCTTTTTGAAAAGATACCTATTAGTGTAGGCAAATTAGACAAAAAACAACATTTCTGGCCAGCAAAGCTTTTATTGAGGAAAACTGTCGAGAGAAGTCGCCTGAGTAATCCCACCACCCTCCAGATCCCTTGCTAATTTTTTTATGGGGGTTCCACCCCCCAACGGGGTTTCGCTTCTATCTTCTTCACTCAAAAAAAATATATTAATAAATTTTATTTTAAAAAATAATAACGCGGCCCCATTCAAAAAGTTGGCAAAATTTAATCTAATAGGTAATAATAATAATAATAATAATATTTATCAAGATATTTGGTAAAATTTATCACTCAATAATAAATTTTACCAAATACTTGGTAAAGTTTATTATTGAATGATGAATTTTACTAAATATCTTGATGAATATTATTATTTTTAGATTAAATTTTGCCAACTTTTTGAATGGGGCCGCGTTATTATTTTTTAAAATAAAATTTACTATTTTTTTTATCATTTTCTATTATTATTTTTTTGCGTGTTTGTATTTGATTTTACGGTAAAAATAGTTCAGTACTTTTTTGTTCTACAGTCAATTTCCAACATTTTTTGTGGAAAAATTTTTTTTGTACAACGATGAGCATTGAAGATAGAGAGTCCTGAAGGAAGGGAATGTGGAGAGGGTCAAGATACCTTTTTGAACCTATTCCCCCTCCTATATGTCCCATCCTACCTCACCCCTCAATCATATTGGCACTGCTAAATAAAAACACATGTGTATGGTGTGGTGTGGCACATAGGAAGGAGGGGAGGGGTGTCAATTGGGTATTAATACCACCAATTTAAATAATACTACCTACTATTTTCATGGCCAAAACATACAGTTGAGTACGATTTTATACCTATTATCACGTTTTTAAATGATAGTATTTTCACGTAACCCCCTTCCTTCAGGACTCTCTATCTCCAATGTTCATCGTTGTACAAAAAAAATTTTCTCACAAAAAATGTTGGAAATTGACTGTAGAACAAAAAAGTACTGAATTATTTTACCGCAAAATCAAATACACAGGAGATATAGTTTGATCCAAAAGAGTTTGCCAAAAACAACAAGGTCTTGCAAACAGTAACGAACAAAACAGAGCAACAATATTCGCGGGCTATTAAAAAAATTACCAAATTTTATTGACTGCACAGTGTGAATAATTACTTTTTCACTACCACTCACCACCAACATGGGTCGGCCATTTTTGGCAAACTTTTTTGAATCAAACTATGGAAGCGACCCCCCCATTTTTTAGGGGAGTGGAACCCCATAAAAAAATTAACAAGGGGTCTGGAGGGTGGTAACTTTAAGGGGTTACTCAGGGGACCTCTCTCGACAGTTTTCCGCAATAAAAGCTTTGCTGGCCAGAAATGTTGTTTTTTGTCTAATTTGGACCTGATCAAATTTTTATAAAAATTGTAAAAATTACGAGCGAAATATTTGTATTGAAATTAAAATTACTTTAATTGGTTTCAAAGTTATTAAAATGTTTGAAAAAACCTAGACATTTTTTTTTAGAAACTGTTGTAAAAATTTTTCGAATAAAAAAATATAATTTTTTGCAATTTTCATGAAAATTGTTTAATTTTTTCACTTCTTCAGGTATTTTATGTGATTTTTGCAAAAATGAAATTTATTCAGTTCTGATAAAATTTCATAATTTTTTTAACATAACTTTTGAACGATTTTTATTGAAATTCGAAGACTTTTCTCACGTACCCCATATCTTAATTCCTATTAAAGAAACGTTTCGAGGAATTTTTTTTTGATGCAAGTTAATGCTTTATTACTTTTCGAGTACCTATATTTTTTTTAAAGTTGAAATGAAAATTTCAGATTTTTTTTCAAATTTTGAAGAATTTTCATCATTTGTTATGAAGTTTTGGTGTGGTTTGGATAATTATTATCAATATTTCATTTTACCGAGTTTTGCAAAAGACTTGAATTATCTTTCCTTGCATTTCGAACAATTTTCATCTCATCTTCGAATAATTTTGCAGTATTTTAAAAAAATTTTCAAACTTTGAATAAATTCTAACAATTTGTTATGGAAATTTCTACATTTTTTTTCACAACTGAAGAATTTTAGAATACATACTTCAAGCAATCTTGACTTTATTTTAAAGAACTTTTTTGTTATTTTATCGATGCAGAGAACTTTCGTCTTTTTTTAAATCGCATTTTGAATATTTTTATGCCCTTTTCAAATTAGTTTTGCGGAATTTCATGAAATTTAACAATTCGTCAATGAATTTAAACAATTTTCAAGATATTTAGAATAACTTCCGGACAAATTTTCCAACATTCGCACGATTTTTGCGATACCTAGTTACCTACCAAATTAAATTATTTTTTATTCACAGCCAGCATTACGTTTCCTATCGACACGATTGTACCCCCTCACTTTTTGTTTTTCTCCATCATACAGTTATCCGTGACTTTCCAATACCTACGTATAGAAATATTTCAACTTTGTAGCTATGAGAATTCGCTGGGATGGGCGATGAAAATACATATTTGACTGAAATCTACATCAGCTACTATAAGTTCGTATTATCAACTATATTTGAAACCTACGTCGATACATCCCACGACCACGTACCGATTTTATTGGGTTACAAACGATCGTTGTTTTTCACAATTAAAAACATTACAAATTTGTTGAAATTTTCGGTATAATTTCACAAGGGAAAAACACTCTGTTTTTATTTCGTTCAAACGAAAAAAAAAAATGTTGCTTCTATCGAAAGTTTAATAAAACAAAGGGACCGAAGTTTTATTAAAAATTAAAATTCTTTTCTCGATGGATTTGAAAATGGGTTTGTTGGAAAAAAATATTCGATGAAGTCGTGTTTTGTTTTTTGTTTCGTTCGGTAATTTTTTTTCAACAGTGAAAACAAATTTTTTCAGAGTAGGTACTTATTGATTTTATACTCGAGTAGAAAATTACGCTACAGGACGTATTTTTCTTTTCGTTGTTGATAAAAGGTGTGGGAAGGAGGAAAGAATTCGATGCAATTTCGGTGTTTCCGTGATTATTGATAAGCTTCAGTATTTGCCTATTTGTAAATAATTATGCAACTTAGCTTGTCGTGATGTCTCGATGGTTGCATACTACTTCTTGAATGGCATAGAATTATACCAATTTCTATTTGAATTCGAGCATACAATGATTGTGTATTCGTCATATCAATAATTGATATGCCTATAACCTAATTAAATATTCTCATCTCTCGTTAATAGATATGTGTTGTGTTAAACGTAAGTGATACTCATGGCACTCGGTTTATTTGATTAGCGTTGCTTAAAATTAATATCGTCTCACCTGTGTATTCCTTATATTTGCATAGTTGAAGAAAACTCCTATAGATTTCGTTCACTTCGCCCATATTCGCCATTCGAATGGAAAACACCGAAGAAAATCTGTATTACGTCTAAAATGCGAAAAAATTCTTTAAATTTTCCGAATTTGAGACTGTCAGAGGATAAAACGTAGGTGCCTGGAAAGCAGCCTTCGTCATTTACTATTTTCGCCATGGAACAGTTGTGAAGGGGGAGAGGGGTGTAATGTAATGATGAAGTCGGTATACACATTACATTACGCATTCCAAAAACAGTCGGTAGTGTTATTTTGCTTTACTAGAAAACGTAGGAATAGGAATTCTCAAATGCATAATTAATTTTAATCGCATTAAGAAGTTTAAAACGACTTACAAAGGATGTAAATTAGGAGTGGCAAATTAATTAACCTCTTCTCTCTTATACGCGTCGGCGACGTTCGAGCATTATCAGCGATTCTTGAACATTAAATTGTCGCGTGTTACGACAGCCAGGCGAGAGGCTATGCCAATTTCGAGCAAAAAGTGAATTACACGGCTGATAATTTATTAAAGTTTTGTTCTTATATAAAATTGCGCCTCGATAAGGAAAAAGTTTTTCCAAACTCTGAACCGGTATTTTTGATTACATGATACAAAATGTTTTCTTTCAGGTACCTTTATGGGTAGGTACGTTCTTAAAAGAATCAGCCATTGCGTTGTGTATTATTCTGCATCGTTATTTATATCTCTATTTAATATTTTATAGGCATAAATGGAGAATATGCACGTTGCAGAAAGATAGATATGTTTCATTTTATATTGTAAACAAAATTATATAAGGGGGGTTTGAACATTTCCAACTTACCTAAGTTTTAACTTTACACCTTTTCGAGAAGTTCGCTCGTATATTACGAGCAACAGTGGAACGGATTTTAAACTTTACGATTTTGTGAAAGGATCGACGACGAGCACGTGTTTTTTGTCTTTTTCCAAACAATTAATTATTCCGGTGTTCGTTATGAACTGCGAATGAGGTGAAATTTGGCTAATAGATGACTCCAAGATGGATTGTAGCTTTTGGAATGAACGAATCTAATTTTCGTTTTTTTAATTTAACATGCTCAAATTTCAAGTGAGGAGACGATATTGTAAAGACATCGTATATTGAACCATAGAAGGTGAAATTTTGTATCATTTTAAAAAAATATGCAGGGTGTCCATTTTCTGGAACACCTGGAAAGAAATGATTTAAATGTTACCTCTTCATTGATTTTTTTGTTTGTTGATACAAACTGAAACGATTGTAGGGAATTGCGTGGATTTATAAATTTGAGGCATGCGTTTTTTATTTCTTTCTTTTGGGAGGAGAGGGGAGGGGAGGGGGAGAGCAATAATATGTGAAGAAATTTTTTAATTTTAAGCCCGAAAAATCCAAATTTTTGCTCGATTTGGTAGACACCCACAATTTGTTTCATTTTTCAAAATTTTATAATTTTGCTTTGAAATACTTAGTTTTTCCTTTTTACTTGAAATTTTTTCTTCAATTGATAAATTCTAATTTTTTTATGGTGAGGGGGAGTTGGATGGGTTCAAAAAAATTTAGAATTGAATGCGTCCAATCTAAAAAGGGCCTAATTACATAAACACTGTTTAGAGAAAAATGTATTTTAAGTTTTCGCATACTATAGTAGGTATTTATTAATAGTTTTTATAAAATGCTTTTGTTTTTCAAATTTTATAATGGAAAACATTCTTTCAAGAAATATTAAATTTGGTTCCATTTTTATGGCCATATAATTAAGTTAATAATGAAAAAGTAAAAGCAAAAGTTAGTCCCTTTTACGCGGATCGACTTTAACATGTGTTTTAAGAGTAAAAAATCATTAAAATAACTCGTTCGATATTGAAAATTGTTTAATACGTGAATAGTCATGAATATAAAACTAATAATTCACATTATTGAAAAAAAAATCATACATTCCTAAGATCGAGCTTGATTTTTTCCTGTTCGAACATTTGGATACTTTGGAGAGCTCCAAAATTGCTTAAATAAAAATAAATGTGGAATTTTATCAACACATTTACTTCTATTTTCCGTCCAACATAGCTGGAACCAAATTGTGTCAGTTTCGTTACCCAAAACCCAAAATAAAATTGCTGTAGTTAAATGAAAAAAAAAATCAAAATTTTGTTTGCTTTTTGATAAGGAAACTGACACAATTTGGCTCAAGCTATGTTGGACGGACAATGCAGCACCGTTTAGGGGATTCAAATATTGGATAATTTTTTTTCTTAGTAATTTTACTCGAATGCATTTCCGCAAAATCAGCAAAACAGTCGCGAAACTAAAAATCTCATGGGTTTTATTGACGAGGTACATAATTTTGGCCCGGAATTTGAGGCAATCTAAGGTAGGGGGTGTTACAAAACATACTTTGGAGGTGGTATATTTATCATAGAATCTAATTCCCTGATTTATCAAAAAAGGACCTAAAGTGACTTTAGGCCCTTTTTGTTTGGACACATTCAATTGAATTTGAATCTTTTTTCGGCCCGAGGAGAAGCATCTAAAAGTCTTGTAAAAAGTTGTAATTTTGAAAAAAAATCGTTGGACCTCAGACATTTCATATCATTCTTCTGCAAAAGTTCGGGATGTAAGTACGTCACGTGAAAATTTACCCCCCCCCCCAACTGGTTCACAAAATATTTTTAAAAGGACTGGAAAACTTCGAAAAATTGATCTGGAAAACCTGGAAAAGTCAGGGAAAATCACCTCTGAAATATTTTGGACATCCTGATATGTACTAGAATGGTTTGAAATTTCATGATTTCTTAGTTTAGGTCATTAACTTTTTATCTACTTTGAATTCTAGTTTTTCGCATCGAAGGATGCTCCTTCCGTCAATTTATTTGAAAAAGTCGAAAAACAGGCAATTTTGTAGGTATTTATATCTAATTAGTATGAGTGTGTTGAAAGTGCTCTTCAATAAGGTTAAATTTTTCAAAGCGTCTTCATTCTTTCTTTTTTTTGAAGTTCAATTTCTCTATATCTTTTTCTCGATGCGAAATATTGAAAAAATTTGTTTCTAAAATAGACGTACTATAGCGTGAAAAATGAGTAGATTTGGAAAAAATCGTTTAATGAAATATCCCGATGAAAACCTACAGAATATGGGAATGGTAAAGCGAAGAAAAAAGAGGAACTAAAAAGCTTTTCAATTTTCCGCTATCGAGCTTTTGACAGTGCTACAACTGTGTAAAAGAAGTGCGCCGAGATGTTTTTTGAAGATACAAATATTTCGTTTTATGTGTTAGGATGGAGAAGATTAAGAAGTACAAGAAATTCCCGTTAGCTTTACGGTGTTATCGAATTTCAAACGCTTCAGGCACTAAAAAGAAAATGTGTTAAAAGAATAAAGACGGGGGATATTTCGAAGAAAAAGTAGCGAATATTTTGCCTTATAGTGCGTAATCGGATATAAGCACTTAAACGTAAAACATTTCCCAGCATTTGTGTACTTTTTTCTTCTCTATGCGCGCCCAAGTTCTTATTTTCATAGCATGTGTGCTGCATGGTAGAAAATATCGCAATGTTATCGCGGATTAAATGCTGCTTTTTAGATTTTCAAGGCGAGTGCAAAAATTGCCCGAGGCGAGTTATATGGAGAATGAAAGTTCTGGGATGTAGACGAAAATCTTAGAAGAGAAAGGACGTAAAATTTTTTATGCCAATTTTTTTTTGCATTTTTGAAGGAGAATGCGAAGAATGTCTACCTATAGTAACAATGTCGACGTTAAAGAATCACAAAAATGAAGTTTGAAAATCTAAAAATTACGAGATTTTTGATAGAATTTTCCAACATGCAGAGAAAAATTATATTTTTAAAATTATTTTCAATTTTCAAAATTGTTCAGCAATCTCACATCAAAAATTTGTCAAATTTTTTCATGATATCGAATTTGATGTAGAAAAATTTCAGTTTTTTCAAGTCTGACAGAATGTTAACATATCACGCTTATTTATAAAAAATTGTTAAAATATCATACTCCAAATCAAGCAAGCCTTTTTTGAATATTTTTTGTTTAAAACTTGAACATATTTAACCGACTCCAAATCCTTGAACAATTAAGCATAAGTATTCATGATAAAATTTTGTTTAAAAACTAAAAAATGACCATTTTTCTGCTTATTTTAAATCATTTTTAATATTAGGAGAGAGAAAATTTCCCCATCTTCGATCTTCATTTGTGAAATAACGATCCTCTGAGTAGCGGTGCAGCCAAGGGGTCCAGGGAGTCTAGGGGTGTAGACCCCCCCCATTTTTGGGACATTGAAAATCAAATTTTCTCATATTATGAACTATCTGAGGTGACTATGCGAAAAAAGGCTCTCTTCTGATGTTCCAAGTTTCCATACCCACTTTGCACCCCCCCCCCCCGAGCTTCCGATGCAACTACTTGAATTTGTTAATATTTTTGGCTTTTAAGGTCAAAATAATTAGTATGGTAGTTGTTTGTTCCAAAATTACATTTTCACCGGTCTGTTTCCTAAATATTCTATGCAAATCGCATGAGAACTTTATAATACCTGTGCGCCACTTTAACATTTATACAAAGGATTCAAATTTTGAAGGAAATTGGGGGTGAACTCAAAATTTCTCAAAAAATTATGAAAGTTTGGACCCCCTCCATGAGAAATTCCTGGCTACGCCACTGCCTCTGAGTGAGTTCATGGCTTGCTGATGTGATGGTGAAAATCAGGGGTGAGATGAGTTTGTTTGATTACAAGTCAGAGATTGGTTATAATTAAGAAAAAAATAAGTTCATTTCTGTTCAATATTCTGCCATAGAAGGAATTTGAATTGGAATTCAACCTAAGAATAGAATATGATTTCAATTTTTAGAAATGACCCAAACGATAATCCAGCTTCACAAAAATTCTTACTTGCAGCAGAAATGTGATATTTTTGAAATAAAATACTTGAAAACCAGAACCTTGCTTAATATTGCCTTAGAGAAATTGAATTAATTTAATAGATTTAAAATTTTGAAAAATGAAGCCAAAATTTTGGAGAAAGATAAAAATTTGCTGATAATTTACCAAAGTGGTTAAAATGATCGTTTTTGGTCTAACGTAAGAAGCATTGATCATTTCTACCGAATTCCAGCCACTGTCAAATTGGCTATTCGTCTTCCAAGCTGATGAAAGTGATCTTTTTTCTTGTAATATCTATCTACTGAATCTGAATTTCATAATTTCTAGCAGGTCTGGAACCTACAGCGAGATTTTCATTTTCTTCAGCATTCAAATTCCCCCATAAGACGTGGAAATTAATTTTTAGTCAAATAATAATATGATTCCAGTCTCGTTCCCCCTTTCAAATTCGACGAGAAAACTCACCATTCCGAATAAATTCCAGTATTTTCAGTTCAATATTCAGTGTCCTAATGGCTTGATCCATCATTTTTTGTCGATTTTCTTAATGGTATCGAATAACACTTCAAAATAATTTCGCAGGAGGAAAAAAAGAAAACGTTTTCACAAAGCTGATATTTTTTTTATTTTTCAAAATTCCTTTTGCAGAGAAGGGAATTCCGAAAAATGAAAAAATTATATCGCTGTGAAATCCTCATCTTCTCTTCCTGCGAAATTGTCCAAATGTGAGATATGTACAACCTTTGTGCTTTTATCCCCCGATGTAGGAATTTTTATCTCAAAAATATGATGAGATTTTACCTTTTTTTTCAATATTGAACTCGATATTTTTGGAGGAATCAAGTAATAATATTCAATGCTCATATATTTGTGAGCTGAATTGAGGGTTCTCCTGAAGTAAAATATTTACCCAAACACAGAGTAATATAAATACTCGCATCTATTTTTTTCATATTTCCTTATTGCTATTTGCAATATCCGTAAAAATACAAGAACCGAATATTTGCGAACTAAATTAGGAACCAGCCGAGCCGCATTCTCTAGATATACTTTACATTACGTCGAGTATATTGATTTCACCTATGATGGGGAATTCATAAATGAACGATTTTGGTACAAGTTTAACACGAGGCTCCGTTCGCGGCGCGGTATTAACAACGGAAAAGTTGTAGTTTTTGTGTCGTACCCGACTCATTCCGGTATTTTGAATTCCACCCAGACGAATATGTTCTTTCAATTTTATTAATCTTGCAGCTTTTATAACTTGGTTTAGAAAATTTCGTTTTCAACAAAAAGCCCCTGCCCCGTCGATAGCTAAAAGTTTTAATCCGCTATTAAAATCATTCGGAAATGTGAACATGTAAGAGTAAAACGGATGAAAATAACTCGTTCATGAAAGTTTTCTTTTTTTCCATAGTAATTCTGAATAGCAGGCGTTTAAAAACGGCTTTCCCATTAAGGATATTTAACGACGGAGAAAATTTGATTTGGAATAAATGCAAATTCCGCTACATTAACTATTAACGTGTTCTTTTTCAAAGGCAATGCAGCTGTAAATTTTATTCAAAGATGATATGAAAGTCTTAAAGAGAGTGAAATTTATTCATTATAATTTACATCATCGGCGCAGCGTGGAAATATCAAGTTTTACATGTATCTTTGTAAATATGCTTTCGCGTGTGTAGTCTTTCACCTGTTTTTAAAACGTATATCTGACTCGTCTACCCACGTATTTTCTTTTCGGAAAAAAGATTTTATAAAAAACCGCCCCGAGATGAAGATTGCATTTATATGAAAAACAGCATTATTTTTTTAAAAAATTCATCTCGAAAAGACAATCTTTTTTTCGCAATTTCTTTAATCCAAGTTGAAAAAGTTTTGAAGCTCTTGCGAAAAAACTTTTTAATAATTTTAGCCAAACGAAATTAATTGCGGTGGGCTTCTTTTGCAAATATTTTCATTTCCATTTTTTTCTTCATCGCATTGGTATTTTTTCGCCTTTTTTTTAAAAAGCTACGATAAAAAAATCTATAAGGCTTCTTTTTTTCTCTCTCTCTCGTGTAACGCTAATTATAATTCTTCGCGTTGATGAATCAGAAATTTCGATATGAAGCGGCTTCGTTTTATGTTTTCGGGGCAGTGCTCTTCATCGGGCGTATTATTGTAGCCCTCTAATTCGAGGTAAAAGTAAACATATAACCGAACCTCGTTTGATTTTTATTTGCTTTTTAGTACGATAGCCGGTGGTACTTTATTCGCGACCCTACCACTTTTTATTTGCTTTTCTCTCATTAATATCGAAATTTGGCAGGTCTTATAGAGTGCATCGTATACTCGGATGTTTCCCCTACAATTATTTGACGATTTTTGTATTATTTTTAGTGATTTTTAACGTTTAATTGGATTTTTTCGCGAAGGGGGTGAATGTTTGGAATTTATTGCTGAAGAGTGCTCTTCTTAGAGTTTTTCGAAAGCTATGAGTGATGGAAATTTGCCTTGGCTAATGACGACTTTTAATGATATTGTGAGGTTCAATAGTCAATTGTTCCGTTTCAAGGACATCATCTGAAGCCCAATAAATAAAATTTCAGAGGCCATCGAGTGATGCCATTGTTTGACTAATTGTCAATGATTAACCATGGACGTTATAATTAAATGCCAAAGTTATTGATCGGTGAGATAATTTTTTTTTTTGAAAATTTTAATTGGATTAACAAAATTAAATAATGGTATTAAAAAATCAGATTTGACTTTGAAGCTATCCTCAAAATTTTTTTTGGTCTTCAAAAATGAAAATTTTCATGTGTGCTAGAAAAATAGGTATCATCTTTTTTTCACATTTAATACTCAACTTTTGATGTTTTCGAATTCTTCGCTGAGCAATTTCCTCTGAAAAAGGTAAAAATTGATAGAAATTCCCATTTCATTCTAAAACTGAAAAAAAATGGTGTAGTAATTAGATGGAAACTGAATATGAAATTTCCAAATTTGCTAATTTTTGTCAAATTTTTGCACGATTTAAATCAAAGCTAACCTATCAATGGGTCTAACAAGTCCTGCGATTGGCAAAAAGATTCTGCAAATGAAAATTGATGAAATTTCAAATGTATTTTTCGAAAAAAAAATTGGAAAATGTTGACCTAGTTCCTTAAAATTCTTTTTTTATTTTTTCATTCTACAAAATGTGGATTTCTCAAACAATTTCTTGTAATTTCAAAATACACATCAGTGCCACAATTGTGATTATTTTTTTCCATTCGGCAGTATTTGTCATTGTTATTGGTCAGATTTGCCAACTTTTCTCATTATGAAGCGAATTTGCTAACTTTTTCCACTAGCATTATTGGGGGGGGGGGGAGTGAGTCATCCCCCGACCCCCCCATTCCCGTTTACCCGAATTTTGAAATTCCGAACGCCTTTTACCCGAAAAAAATTTTCCCGAATTTATGAACCAGAATTGGCATTTCCCCCGAATCATTATCTCGAATGGTAAAATCCTTCCGTTCACCCGAATTTTGAAATCCCGAACATCATTTTCAGGACTTTTCAGATATTTTCAAAATTTCTCTTCCACTTTTGAAAAAAAAAATCAGAAAAAATTGGACAAACAACAAGTCAACAACAAAATTTTTTAATCAAAGTATTTTTGAAAATTCTTTTTTTTAAATTAATTATCTCAAAAATCCTCAAAAGATGAAGTTGTTCTAAAGCACAATCACGATCCTAAATTTTTCATTGATAACAAGCTGGAGCATACCCTTAAACGTTTTTGCAGCTCAACCCAGGTTCGTCGGGGAGCATCTTCTACTCGTTTACCGAGGCTCAGTTCTGCGATCGTAATTTCGGTAGCGGATTGCTCCTTCTGGAATCCATGTAATATCAAATATAAATCGGGTGGTATCCCAAGTTGATAAATATTTGTGTGAAACTGTTGGGCGAGACTTGGAAAGGCCGTCGAGGAACCAGGTGTCGCCCCAGATTTTACCATTCGGGATGATGATGGTCGGGGAAATGCTAATTCGGATTTATGTATTCAGGATAATTTTTTTCGGGTAAAAAGCGTTCGGGATCTCAAAATTCGGGTAAAGAGATTCAGGATTTTACCATTCGGGATAATGGTATTCGGGGAAATACCAATTCGGGTTAATAAATTCGGGATAATTTTTTTCGGGTAAAGGACGTTCGGGATTTCAAAATTCGGGGACCTAAATTCGGGCAAATGTCTGGTAACCCATTTTCACATGATTGTAAAATTTTTTGTTGGTAAATATGCCTCTTTGAAAAACTTATGATGAGGTTATGATGTCATGTTACTTGATCTTATTTAAAAGAAAGAAAGGAAAGAAGGAGTTATGAAATTTAAAAAAAAAAGTTAGTTAGAAAATCCGTTTTGTTCGATCCTGATCATCGCTGAGAAATTATTGATTTCAGAAAAGTACGTAAAGAATACGAAAATATGTAGTGCTGTTTTTATTTTTTATTTTTATACAAATCTTCAAAACATCAAGATTTATTCAATTTTTCGAGATGGTAATTTTTCTCGAGGGAGGGGGGGAGGAGAAATATCTCGCTGAAGTTTGTGCAAAAATTCGGAAAAAGTCCTGCAAACGTCATGCTGCAAAGTCCTGCATTTTGGTTCGGAAATTTTGTTTGACACCATGCCCTTGCTAAATTTTAGCCTCATTCCAGCTTTGGGACCGGAACATGGAACTCTGGGTTTCAATGGTTATTTGAAAAAAATGGATTTTCATATTTTTTCCAGTCTTTCTACTCTCGACCCCACTTCCTCCAACCGTACCCTGTTTACCATTGAAAATAACGTTTTTATCCTTAATTCAAAAAAACAATTTTCCAAGAGGAGGAGTTGAAGACTGCATTAAATTCCAGTGTCCAAGAATATTTCATCAAATTCAAGATAAAAATGTAATGAGTGCTTCTGACTGCAAATTCTCTCCTCTGCATTATTAATTATTGGCAATTTTCTCACAGAAGATTTCATTTTCAATGAAAGCTACCAAAACCAGTGTCGTGGGAAAGTAGGGAACAAAGGGTACATTGCACCCCCTCCCCCAATCCTGACGGAGATACAAAATGTTTTTTTGGGCATTGAAAACTCAATTTTTTCAAAGCTTCGCTCGGGCATAAATAAAATCACAATTATACATATGAATTATTTTAGGCAACATAGCGAAAAAATGCTTCTTTTTGCCCCCTATCCCGAAAATCTTTCTAGTATTCCAAGTCTTGGTACTCATTTTGTACCCTCCCCAAAAAAATCTTCCAACGCCACTGACCAAAACTATTTCAAATTGCTGAAAAACACTGATGTGCAAACTTCCAACCCGTTACTAGATGTCTAAAACATACTTTGATTTACAAAACCAATTTCATTAGGTATTGTTGGGAAGGTGGAAAGATTGAACGAGAAAACCCTGTTTAAAAAATATACCTACCCCAACCATGAGGACCCATAGCTTTTGTTCTCGAAAATCAGATTCAAACCCAAATGGTACCATACTATGAAAAAATGATTAATTCAGATTTTTCAATTTTTTTACTCCTCCGTAATGTAGAATCTTGTAATTTTTCTAACTTTGTCTGTGCAACAAAATGAAGAGAAAGTTTTTAAGATAGGTAACGTCTGAACCCAAGTCTTCTACCAGATTTTTCTATTGGAATAGGTAAGTGGAAGCAATATTCAAAAATCCACCATCGTGTGCAAGAACTCCATCACCTTTACCTGATGTTCTCAGCTCAGAAACGAATTTTAGTGTAGAATATTTATGGCAGCTGCTCTCCTTGTTTCTTATTTGGGTTGTTTTTGAATTTCCCTCCAACTTCAAGCAAGCTTTAAACAATTCCTCATTTCAAAACATACCGGAAAACAATCGCAAAAAAGACCTTTTTATAATAAAAAACTAAAAATGACCTCACTGTTGAAATGAAAAAATCCTCGAAAACGAACCAACTTCCACACAGCTTGTTTGGATTACCGTATCATCAAGCAGAATCCATAGAACCGAAGCTATAACCTCGATAATCACATATTATACTCTATTTTCCGCGTAATTATTAGAGAATTCCAGCCTTCTGGGACCATAAAACAAATACTGGGAAAAAGTAAACTTCGGCAAATACCGCAGAGAAAATATTTATAACAAATTTAAGCGCGCGATATTTGCTGGTCGACGATGTAGAGAAAATAATAAAACGAGAAAAAAAGCAACGAAATTACTTATGGTCTGCAACTGGGGAAAATGTTACTACCATAATCCGGTATTATAAACAACAGATTGTTTTTTGCTGTATCAAGAGAAAAATCAGCCTTGGGAAAATTGTCAAAAATAAACACGAGCTATGTCGACTTCGGTAGACATCGTTTTCCCTTTCGCGGAGGCGAGAATGGTAACTTGGTAAGGTTTAGGTGGTCGGTTGGTGGTTAGGAAATGAATCGCATTGAGTAAACGTTGCTTGGAACTCGGATGTGTGTTGTTCTTAGTATTATATCGTCATAGAAAAATAAAAACTAGCCGCCGGCTAATGACAACAATGTAGGCTCATTCTGGATATTATTATTATTACGAGGTTTTTCTTTCCGCCATATATTTGTTTACTCTTGAAAGTCTGTTAACATTATATAGTTTTCTATATCGTATTCGTTCAACCATTTAAATTATTATTTCGAAATGTTTTCATTGCTCTAAATGCGGTTTTCATTCTGAGCGATAAGTTTTGCAGCAACGAAACGAGTATTATAGACTTTTTTTTTTCCACCAAACAGATTGGAAAAATGACTCTTTCGGCGCGATTCGCAAACTATGCCCATATCGAGTCCATTACTTTACTATACGTGTGCGCCACTGTACTGCAATTTTTTTTAAATCAAAATTCCAAATCTGTATCACTATTTTCAGAATTTTAAAATTTGAACCGTTGAAAATTTTCATCTCATTTTTTTCTCAAAATTTATTCCTACTCGCATACTTTTTACCTAAACTTTATTTAAAACCTTGAAATTTTTTCAAACTCTAATTTTTTTCGATTTCAACTCTAAAATACTTTATTAAAAATTTTTCAAACTCAAGATTGTCTCAACATTTTTTCAAATTGTAAAAGCTTTCTTCCAAATTGTTGATTTTTTTCTCAATTTCTTTCAAACCCAGAAATTATTTTCAACTCGCGAAGTTTTTCGATTTTTTTCTAGCATTGCACTTTTTCTAAATTTTTTTCCAAATTCAAATTTCTGAATTGTTTGAATATTTAGTCAGGTCTCAATCGTACATCCGCGTGCTATTCCTGTTAACATTGATTTTATGATTGATTCTTGTTCTGGAATCTAAAACAAAGAAATAAAGTCCGTATGCTCTTTCCCCCCTCTCCCTTTCCCCAGGGTCCACCCCAACATTTCAAACGTGTGTATTGCCTTATCTATGGGTCGTAATGAAAAAATTTTCAAACAAAAGTTGTTCCTCAGCACCTAATGTACATTTTCATTTCTCATCAAAATCCATTTTGGAGCAACCCCTTCCCCCCAAATTTAAAAACAAAATAATATGTTTTTGAGAAAACACCAAAATCACGTTTTCTTCATTTTAAACGAAAAGTTTCGGCGATACGGAAAAATTTGTAACCACAAAAAGTATTCAGAATTGAATTTCTTTTCCAATGAGCTTTATCACGACCATTTTCACGAACTTTTCCCAACAGAGTGGACCTCTCCCCTTCCTCGTTTTCACAGAAGTTGGACCCACGAACAAAATTTGCTTTAAAATGAATTTCGATAATAAATGAAATTATGCATTAGATATCGAAAAACAAGAATCGTTCAATTTTTTTCGTGAGTCCAACTTTTGAGATAAGGGGGAGGGGGAGAGATCCACCCTGTCGGGAAAAGTTGGTGAAAATTGTCGTGATAAACCTCATTGGAAAGGAAATTCAATTATTAATACTCTCCGAAACTTTTCGTTTAAAATGAAGAAAACGTTATTTTGGTGTTTTCTCAAAAACATATTTTGTTTTTAAATTTGGGGGGAAGGAGTTGCTCCAAAATGGATTTTGATGAGAAATGAAAATGTACATTAGGTGCTGAGGAACAACTTTTGTTTGAAAATTTTTTCATTACGATCCATAGATAAGGCGATACTCACGTTTGAAATGTTGGGATGGACCCTGGGGAAAGGGAGAGGGAAGAATCAATCATAAAATCAATTTTAACAGGAATTTCGCGCTGAAACCTTTTTTTGTACGATTGAGACCTGACTAATTATTATTTTCCAAAAAAATCAACGCATAGGTATATCAAGCAAGGGCAGATTTGAAAAAATTTTAGGACTGAAAAAAAAGAAAAATTGGAATTTTAAAAAATCTAAAGAAACTATGAAATGGCGTTGGATAAAAAAATTTATAAAAAATTGTTGAAAAAATTGTGAAAGAAGGCGTTATACCGAGTTTGAAAAGTTTTTGGAAAGAAATTTTAAAATTTGGAAAAATATTGAGAAAGAAATTTGCGTACAAATATTTTATTTGTGCCTAATTGTAATTTGTATTCACATTTCAATATTAAAAAACAATATTTATAGAAATGTGTTAATTTCGAATGTCCTTTTGCGCTTACTCATCGACTTGGAACGAACGAGATACTCATGTGACGCATCCTGCGTGGGAAAAAATAAGCGATTTGAAAAGCTTTCAATTCCAACGAACGATGATCAATCAGTATAAAATCTTTCGATTCGTTCGGCCATTTCGTCTTATTTTCTCTATCGTTTGATAAATTTCATTTCCAGATTTTCGTTTCATAGTAATTCGCAAATGGAAACTTTATAGTAGTTTCGGACGTAGGTTATTTCTAAAATAAATGATAATTGATCTCGCTGTATCCGATTCGAGTAACGAGTACGTATTATTTATCACTGCGTTTCGTGATCGAATTAATATTAATAAAAATTACGACTATATAAGATGTACGATCGAATTCTCGAATTCATCACACGTATCCGGAATTCTCCCCCTTTTTTTTTCTTCCAAAGGTACATTTAGATTTTGAGAACCATTTGATAAGTCACAGTCAATTTAATTCTATTGTAATAATTCATCTTGCCGAAGCACTTAGGTATAATATTTTGCTTGCTGTCTAATTTGAAAATTGGCTGGTAAGATAATTGCTCGTTATGCAATATACGAAAGATTTATCATTTCGTTAATGCATCGAAAATGAAAATATGTCACGATGTCGATAAATTCATTATACTGGTAACTTTTCCATATTACAAGGCCATCGTCGACTTGAAAAGAAACTCTCGTCTAAGAAAGTTTTTTTCCTTTGACAAAAATATGGCCGGAGATGGGTCTCGACTGTCGCGTGTGGGTCTATACGAAGCTTTACAAAGTTATTCGCCATTATAGGCGAGGCATCGTGGTTGATATACGAGAAACAATGGTGTAAATTTAGGCTCAGTCATTGTATTTTGAGAAAGTGCTTGGTAAAATGTAAAAATAACGCGCTTGGCGAGTACGTCGCATGACGCCGCTTACGAAAAATAACAAAAGGCCTTTTTGCCGAGCGCAAAAAACCATTCAACGCCATCAATCAGTCCGTTGGTAATCCGTCCTTGACTGACAGGTCAGGTTGAGTTAGTTCAAACGGTTTCCATTAATAAACGATGTGTTTTTCTTTTGGCTTTTAGAATGGATCTATCCTGAGCGAACTTCAATTCCAGTAATATATAAGAAAAAGAAAATGAAATTTAGACGGGAAACCGTGTTGGCAAATGGTGTTGACAAATGGGTGTGTGAAAGCTTTTGCACATACAAAACAGTCGTTTTTTGTCTTTCGGTGCGAGACGCGACTCGACGACAAATGCGCGTTTAGAGATGGGAAAAAATCGTATTATTCAATGCCTCTCGACGACGGTGGCTGCGCTTACGCTGCGGCATCACTAAGTGAGCTCATTTTCGCCGATAAATTTAATTAATTATTTTCTCCGGGGCGAGGCTGAAGCTGGGGCTGGGGGAAGCTGCAGCGGGGTTTATGGAGGTATGTATTTTAAAGCGAATTGGGTCGTGTGTGGAATTCCGCATCGTACGTGGTATTTAATCGAATTTACGAGTTCGTCGTACTCGATATATACGCGAATTGTATTCTGTTAGTCGAGTATGGCTTAAATTAACGAATAATGTATTCGTTATTGTAAAAGTACATCGTTTTCGTATTTTTCACTCGACGGGAAGCCCAAAACGACCATAATTTTCGACATTTTGATTCGAAAAAGGCAATGAACGGGCATAGGTGGTGATGGGGGGGGGGCTAAATGTTGAATTAGCCTCTCCCCCTCTCAATTATTTTCGTGTACCTATATGTCAAGTAAACTAAACGAAACCTCTGAAATTCAAATAATTGATTCTTCAGATGTAACCGATCGCCCTAATACTTCTAGAAGAAAAATATCATCGAAAGTTTCACAAGGGAGGTATCCCAACTCAAAGTAAAATTTTGAGCCCAAATAAAAGTAATCGAAAGTACATCATAACAGGACCCCGTATCCAAAATTTCAGATGCTGAAGTTCATTTCTCAATTTTTGGCAAATTTTTGAAATTTCAAAATTACCTTTACCCGGCGAAATATAAAAATTTGATCTGATCAACGAAAAAAACTGAAATTTGGTATATACCCTATTTTCGACCTCCCGGATCGATTGGAAGGGGTTTCGAGACGTTTCGGAGCCACCAGAAAATTTTGCAATTTTCCTGCGCTGCGCTGGAGAAAAGCCCATAAAAATAGCCCATATGCACTTCAGCACCTATAATTGTGGATTACCCATATTGGTGACCCATTTGATCGATTAAAATACAATTTTCCAAAATTCATTACTTTGAGTTCAAATCTGCATTTTTGGACAAAAAATTTTCCTGGAAAGAATTTAAAAATTCGCCTAATGAACATTCATCGAGGTAAAAAGTTGAACTTGGTAGATACTCTACTTTCGACCTCTGGAATTCGAATGGAAGCGGTTTCGAGACGTTTCGGAGCAATCAGAAAATTTTTAAATTTTTTCCAGGAAAATTTCTTGCCCAAAAATTCGAATTTGAACTCAAAGTTACGAATTTTGGAAAATTGTGTTTCAATCGATCAAATAGGTCACCAATATGGATAATCCGCGATTATAGGTGCTGAAGTGCATATGGGCCATTTTTATGGGCTTTTCTCCAGCGCTGGAGAATTCCAAAATTTTCTGGTGGCTCCGAAATGTCTCGAAACGCTTCCAATCGATTCGGGAGGTCGAAAATAGAGTGTATCAAATTTCAGTTTTTTTCGTTGATTAGATCAAATTTTTATATTTTGCAGGGTGGAGGTAATTTTGAAATTTCAAAAATTCGCTAAAAATCGAGAAATGAACTTCAGCACCAAAAATTTTGGATACGGGGTCTTGTTATAATGTACTTTCGATTTTTTTTTTGGTTTGAGCTCAAAATTTTACTTTGAGTTGGGATACCTCCCTTGTCAGGTAAATTGGACGATTTTGTGGGTTCTTCTACTGTTGGACTTGGAAAGGTGATCCCATTTAGGGTATCCACTTTCTGGAAAACCTGAAAAAGTCAGTGAATTTTGATAGTCTGAAAAAGTCAGAGAAATGTTAGAGAATTTGGGAATTTTTTTAAAATCTGAAAGAGGGATAAGTCATCTGGCTACGTCCTTTGGCAAGATGAATTATTACAATGTAATTAAATTGACAAACTTATCAAATGGTTCTCAAAATTTAAATGTATCTTAGGGTGGTCCTTATTTTCAAGTTTGAGAAAAGTTGTTCCTTTTTATGGGAAAATAATTCCCTATTTTTTTATTTTTCATTTTTTTGAAATTAACACGTGCCTGTAAGCCCCTCAATGTCCCTCATTATTCAAAATATGAAAAATACCAATTTTTATCAAAAATTTTTAAAATTTTAATTTTTGTGGCCAAACTCCTCTGAGTAATTTATTATTCATGAAAAGGAAAATGTGTTTGCAGTTGTGGTAAAACCGTGGATAAAATTTATCCACATATTTCACCACAAGGGAAAAGTGTTTCCAGTGGTGGTAAAAACGTGGATAAAATTTATCCACATATTTCACCACATGGAAAATGTGTTTAAAGTGGAGGTAACACCGTGGATAAAAATTATCCACATAAAAAAAATCATTTCAGAGAAAGGTGAAAACGTGGATAAAATATATCCACATATTTCACCACAAGGAAAAAGTGTTTCCAGTTGTGGTAAAAACGTGGGTAAAATTTATCTACATATTTCACCACATGGAAAATGTGTTTCCAGTTGTGGTAAAACGGTGGATAAAATTTATCCGCATATTTCACCACATGGAAAAAGTGTTTAAAGTGGAGGTAACACCGTGGATAAAATTTATCCACATATTTCATCACATAAAAAAAAATCATTTCAGAGAAGGATGAATACGTGGATAAAATATATCCACATATTTCAACACAAGGAAAAAGTATTTTCAGTGTCGGTAAAAACGTGGATAAAAATTATCCACATATTTCACCACAAAGACAAAGTGTTTCCAGTGGTGGTAAAAACGCGGATAAGAATTATCCACATATTTCACCACATAAAAAAAATCATTTCAGAGAAGGGTGAAAACGTGGATAAAATTTCTCCACATATTTCACCACAAGGGAAAAGTGTTTCCAGTTGTGGTAAAACCGTGGATAAAATTTACCCACATATTTCACCGCAAAGAAGAAGTGTTTCCAGTGGTGGTAAAACCATGGATAAAATTTATCCACATATTTCACCACATTGAAAATGTGTTTCCAGTGGTGGTAAAAACGTGGATAAGAATTATCCACATATATCACCTTCACCACATAAAAAAAATCATTTCAGAGAAGGATGAATACGTGGATAAAATATATCCACATATTTCACCACAAGGAAAAAGTGTTTTCAGTGTCGGTAAAAACGTGGATAAAATTTATCCACATCTTTCACCTCATAGAAAAAGTGTTTCCAGTTGTGGTAAATCCATGGATGAAAAATTAACCACATATTTCACCACATGGAAAATGTGTTTCCAGTGGTGGTAAAAACGTGGATAAAATTTATCCACATATTCCACCACATGGAAAATGTGTTTTCAATTGTGGTAAATCCATGGATGAAAAATTAACCACATATTTCACCACATAAAAAAAGTCATTTCAGGGAAGGGTGAAAACGTGGATAAAATTTCTCCACATATTTCACCACAAGGAAAAAGTGTTTTCAGTGTCGGTACCCTGCTGTACCAAATCTGCGTACAACAGTGCCATAAATGTGTCGCTATATATGTCACAGAAATTGGGGTATAAATTTCCGCCTTGTATGTATCACTTCTGTCACTTTCTATTTCCAATTTTATGTGCCTTATGTAAAGGCACATTTTAGTTATTTAATAACGTTACATAAATGTGCCTTATAGGGAGGAAATTTATACCCAATTTTATGTGCCATACATTAGGGCACTTTTCAGTAGTTCAAAAAAGTGACATAAAAGTGCTTTATTGGGAGGAAATTTATACCCAATTTTATGTGTCATAGATTAAGGTACTTTTCAATAATTCAAAAAAGTGCCATAAAAGTGCCTTATTGGGAGGAAATTTATACCCAATTTATGTGCCATACATTAAGGCACTTTTCTGTAACCCAAAAAAGTGAAATGAATGTGCCTCACAAGGCGGAAATTTATACCCAATTTTATGTGCCTCTTCCTAAGTGCTGCAAGGGTGCCTTATTTATGTTACATATATGTCACATTTAATCTAGGTCTATTTTTTTCTAATTAAGTAGCCTATGTAATTAATAATTACTTTATATATTAATGACACATAATACACACATTATATAACCTTACCTCTATGGCACTTGGAAAACTGGTAGGGGTGGTATTCAAACTCTGGATATCTGGATTTTACATTATGCTCATCTTGGTTTAGTGGAGCACGCCACCATGTCAGGTTGTAATTTAGATAGTAAAAGAAATACTTAAACATGAAATAAGTGAAATTTTTTTTCTTCAATTTTGATCAAATTGGGATTTTTTTTTGTTTTTTTTGGTTGATCATAATAAAACAAAATTTTAGGGCACAATAAGCAAATTTTTGTTTCTCTCCTTTGGGGGCTGGAGCCTCAAAATCTATAATTTAGGAGAAAAAGGGAAATAAAAGCCTATATAAACTTGAATTTTGCTACTTTTTTGAGTGATGGGTCAAAACCTAATCTATTTATTGATGTAGAATACAAATTTAACAATTTTTTTCTCTGGGGAATGTAGGGTTAGGTAGAGGTAAGGCTTAAAATTTTTAAAAATACTTTGGAATTTTTCTAGGTGCCATTTATGTTACATATCAATGGCACATAAATATAATATAAATAATGTAAGATTACTTGACATGAATCAGCTACCAGGATATACCATTTATGGCACTTAGTGACTGTGACCAAATCTGTGTGTGTAGGTATGTCACATAAAAGTGGGTATAAATTTCCGCTTTGTAACAGTCATTTCTGTCACATTTTTATACCCAATTTTATGTGCCATACATAATGAACACTTGTCAATGGCACATGGTCATGATCATCTGAGTGCAAGTACCCAACTACCATTTTCACTTTTTTATGGCACTCGTGTATGTCACATAAAAGTGGGTATAAATTTCCGCCTTGTAAGCGTCATTTCTGTCACATTTTTATACCCAATTTTATGTGCCATACAAAATGGCACTTGTCAATGACACATGTCATGATCATGTGATGGCATTACTACAGTTCATAGTTTTTTCTGCACTTTTAGCTGACATATGGATGGGCCATAAATGGTGCTTTTTTCATGAAACATAAATGTCCCATCAATAAGGGTATGTTATGTGACATAAAGTAACAGGTTTAATGACGCACCGATGCATCATAAAACCTGTACCTTTATGTCACATAACATACCCTTATTTATGGGACATTTATGTTTCATGAAAAAGGCACCCTTTATGGCCCATCCACATGTCAGCTAAAAGTGCAGAAAAAAACGATGAACCGTAGTACTGCCATCACATGATCATGACATATGTCATTGACAAGTGCCATTTTGTATGGCGGATAAAATGGGGTACAGAAATGTGACAGAAATGACTTTTATAAGGCGGAAATTTATACCCACTTTTATGTGACATATCATACACAGATTTGGTACAGCAGGGTGCTATGTTCATCGTTTTTTCTGCACTTTTTGCAGACATATGGATGGGCCATAAATGGTGCCTTTTTCATGAAACATAAATGTCCCATAAATAAGGGTATGTTATGTGACATAAAGGTACAAGTTTTTTGATGCATCGGTGCGTCATAAAACCATGTGCCATAAATGATCACTTTTTCAAGGCACATGAATGTCTCACCAAGAAGTGCATGTCATGTGACATAAAAGTACAGGTTTTATGTAGTGCCATAATTTATAGTGACATTAATGCACAATAAATATGTGAGGGTTACGGTCCCTATACTAAAGTTGCTTTCATGTTACATTTCAATGACACATAAATTCAGCATTAATTATGTCACATGTATGTTACATGAATATGTCCACTAAATGTTAATATATCAACGCATCATTTTTCAGCACTATGTAATGTGCAAATCACAGGTCCATAAAACTACACAATAATGTGACGGGAAAAAAGCACTGAATTATGGCACATGTCCTAATCATAAACGTGCAAGTGGTATAGTTCATCGTTTTTTGTTCACTTTTAGGTGACATCATGATGTGCCATAAATGGTATATTTTTTATGAAACATTCATGTTTCATGAATAAAGGCATGCTATGTGACATAAAGGTACAGGTTTTATGGTGCACCATTATTGGCACAACTTTCATGGCACGTTTATGTCACCTAGTGCCATAAAAAAGTGAAAATGGTACAGCCGGGTAAAAACGTGGATAAAATTTATCCACATATTTCACCACATGGGAAACGTGTTTCCAGTGGTGGTAAAAACGTGGATAAAATTTATCTACATCTTTCACCTCATAGAAAAAGTGTTTCCAGTTGTGGTAAATCCATGGATGAAAAATTAAACACATATTTCACCGCATGGAAAAAGTGTTTCCAGTGGTGGTAAAAACGTGGGTAAAATTTATCCACATATTTCACGTCATGCCTCAAAAGATGGTTAGAGGTTTGGCTCCCTTGCTAAAAAAATTTGTAAACATGCGTTTTGTAGGTATTGTGGTGCAGATTGAAAAGCTACTGAACTAATTTTACTCAAAAATTAAAATCTGAGAAGGGAGCAGCAAAAACCCATTTTGGGGGGCTTTGATCCACCGTAGGGGGATAGAAACAGGTTTGGGATGGTTGGGTGATTATATTGTGCCCAGGACTTGGTTTTAGACCATTTTCAGCAAAAAAGGCCTGTAATGTCATTTTTCGCCGGGTTACGTCCTCCTATCGATTGTTTAGCTCGTTTGAATACCATACCGGTACCACTTATTTGTAAGGGAAGGGGATCAAACATTTTCTAAAACCAATTTTCATGAAAAGGTAAGTAGTAAAAATGAGTTTGGCACAAAAATTTAAAATTTTAGTAATTTCGCTGTATTTTTCAATTTTTTTAAATTTTGGAATTTTGGGGGGCTTACAGGCACGTGTTAATATTAACTTTGGGGGCCAAAAATTTCAAGGAATTAATTTCTCATAAAAAGGAACAACTTTGAGGGGGGGGGGGTACGAGAAAAATTCGAAATAATTTTTTTCATCAAGTATAAATAAGGACCACCCTAATGTATCTTTGGAAAAAAAGGAAGGAGAATTTCGAATACGTGGGAATTTGATCGTACATCTCATATCGTCGTAATTTTAAGAATTTTCGAACCACCATAAAAAAAATTAAAAAGTTTCCATGATTCAAGTTCAACAATACATACATCTGTCTTTCTCTAGGCCCAAATTATAGCCTTACAATTAATTCCCACCAAAACGGAACGAAAAAAATTACAGATACCTTGAATTTTTCTCAAAAATTGTTGTTTTTCATGAATTTTTTTTCAAAATAAACGCATATCTTTGTCTATTAAATTAGGAATTTTTCAAAAATATTTCCCTCTCGCTACGCTCAAGGGTAATTTACACTTTTTTTTCACAGAATTCATATAAGATTTAATTTTTTTCTAGAAACGCTTTTTTTAATTAACTGTGATGCGAAAGGAAAGCCATGATGCTCTTGATCACGATGTCGAAAAAACAGGGGAGGAAATGGAAAATGATTCGAAATTAGTGGTCACGTTTTGGTTCAATGAGAAAAAGTGATGAATTTTAATCTTTTAAACATCTTTTTTCGCAAAACTATTTGTCTTCGCTTCGCTCGCTCTCAATACGTTGATATATCTAAAAAAAAAAGATTGGTATTTTAGTGTAGGCAAATTAGCCGCATTCATTCAGGGCTGCGAGAATGAACGAGAACGAAGAACAAAGAACCGAAAAGAACCAAAATTTTGAGAACGAGAACGAGAACAATAACAATAATGTGAACGATAAGAAAAGAACGAGAACGATAATTTCCTCGTTCTTTTTTGTTCTTTAGTTTTCAGATTGAGGAACGCAGTTTGGGGGGAGTGGGAGAGAAGCAGTGAATAAAAAACATTTTTGTTTTGTGTTTTTTTTCTTTTAAACTGGGGCTCAAGCCCCCCCTCCCCAAATTTACAGTCTATCTTCGCCTATATGTGCGGAGCAGGGTGAAAAAAAATCCCATGAACCACTTTAGTCACATGTTGTCGAACAATTAAGCGAAAAACCCCGAATATGTAAATTAAAAGTTTATAGTTGACCTTTTCGTTGAAATTTATTCGAACGTTAATAAAACAACAAACTGAGCACAAGGGTGACTGCACCCTGCATATTGCGCTTGGAAACACAATACGCTACCCGCTTCATCGAAAACTAATTACATTGAAAATAATATGTCGTCAACAAATTGAAATCGAGCATCCCTCTTATCGTTTTTCAAAAGATAAAAATTCACCAACAAAAAGGGAAACCGAATGAGAAAAGGAGGACGCATTTACTTCACTTAAAATATTTTAACTTATCTTCCCTCAGGGCTCACACGCTTCCTGTCTTAAAATAATGGTTCCACCATCTTTTTTCAGCCTATTTCTTCGTCGACAATTTCAGTGGTGCTTAAAAAAAACGCGTATTCGTTTTGACATTTTAATTATGCGGTTCGTGGCGAGGATGATACGGCGTCGGGTACCTCCCTCTTCCCTCGTCCTAAACCGAACAACTTCAACGTTGATAAAAAAATAATCTTCGAGGGTGAAAAATAATTTCTACTGGTGTCACCTTTTGGTATTTGTGTAATTGTGAACACGACGAGAAGGGTATTCGTTTATATATTTAACGGGTCTTCTTTTCTCGTATACAGCTTCGATGCTGCGGAATATAAAATGTCGTCAATTTTTATATATTTTTTAGTCTTGAAAGTTCTTCGTTTTTTTTTTCAATAAGATGTCCTAAAGTTGTAAAAATTCGTGGGTATTTTTTACACCAGGACATTTATAAACTTGTTTTCTAGTTTGCAAGTTCTGTAGGTTTTGATCAGTTTGAAAAAATAATTTGAGTGCTCGGATAATTTTTTTACGTAAAAATTCAAACTTTGTACACTAAGCGACGCATCGCTTTTCAAGGTGTTTAAAATTGAAATAAATAGGATTAAAATGGATTCAAGTTCTTCCTCATTCTAACTTTTGTCATTCGTTTAATGACTTCTCAACTTTTATTTCGCTCGAAATCGAAACGGTTTTACGAACCTCGTCAAGATTTAATAATTCGACGAGGAAATATTAGAAAATATATTGCGAACCACTGATTTATCTGTCTGTATTGCAATATTTTAAAGCGGGTTATTCAACCCCTTAAAATACAAATTCTTTTATTTAATATACTATACCGAATTCTTATTTCATTCCGACGGGTAATTTAATGAAAAATACTTAACATTGTTTACGCTTTAATCTGTTCCGGCCAGAAGTGCAGTTTTTTCTTACATTTTAATGTATGCTAATTTGTCAAGGCTGTTTTTTGTTCTTTTTTCTAATAGAAATCAATTTACTGCCAAAGCTCATGAATATTTTCATTTTTTTTTTTAATGAAACGAAACAATTTTGGTGTGAAAAAGTATACTTGTAGGAAATGTTTTACATAAACTGTTGTATAATTATAACGGGGTAATTCTGCTCCTTTTTTTTTCATTTCTTTCGATGATAATTTTTTTGGATTTTTTTAAAAGGGTATAAATATTTTTGATTTATCAGTTTTATAGAGTTTATGTATCTACGGTATGGTACCTATATAAAGTTACAATAGGTACCTATCCAAAAGGATGATTATTTATGATGAAGAGTATTAGTCTTTATTGGCTTTACGAGAGGAGGGGGATTTGGTCTCATTATACGAATAGTGTGTGCAGTTGTGTGGCGATGGTGTTTATTTAAAACGAAATTTTCCAATAAATCAAATTTTATCAGCGGACCATTTTGAACAAAATGTAACGAAGGCAGTGGTTACCGGGAATGATTTGTTGTGAAAAAATCGCTTCGAGGCAAATAAGCGGTGTATATTTTTTATATTTTTAATTGGAAAATGTCGAGGTGGATAGAAGTATTTTTAAATTGTTGCCGGAAGACATATCGTGTTTTTTCGTCTAAAATAAGGGAATTTTTTTCTGTTTTGGAAAATTTTTACAGCGTGCGTAAGTATTGTGAGGAGCTTTTGTGTTTGAGATATGCTTATTCATTGTGGGCATGATTATGGCTGTGTTCATTTAAATTGGACTATACAGGCATAAGGTTTCTAAAATTCGATCAATAAAGGTTGATAAGTGAGATAGATGGTTTTTTTCAAAATGGAGAATCGATATGAAAAAATTGAAGTAGGTATCAAGTTATCGTTTCAATTCTAAATACTCGGTACACTCAATGACGTGGGGGAGGGGTGAGAAAAATGAGATCTCACCCGGCGCACTTTGTGCTGGGAGCAGGGTTGTGCCGAATCACGTTCATTTTGATTCGAATCACGAATCACGAATCATCAACATGATTCGTATAAATCACGAATCACGAATCCTTTCCTGAGAAATGATTCGAATCAATGATTCGAATCATTTTCCAAAAAATGATTCGTGATTCGTAATTTTCGAATCATTTTTCGAATCATCTAATTCATTTAAAATTGTTCAGTTTCTCCGATATCTGGACATTTTTTGACTTCTTTTTTTGGATATTTTACTACTACACAATATAAACACACAAAAAACGCCACTTTTGGGCTAAGAAACGACGTTCCATCACACTGTCATGTTTCTGGATTTTTTGCAAAAAAAAATTTCAATTTTCGAGACTGAAATTTATCCTTTTTTAAAGCAAATTTCTAATTTTCTGACACTTTTTGTGTATTGATACCATGATGGTGAAATATCCAAAAATTTACGCCCAAAAATTTGTAAATTTTAGAGACACAAAGAAAATTTTAAAAAAATGAAATGATTCGAATCGTGAATCACGAATCATCGGAATGATTCGAACGAATCACGAATCACGAATCATTTTCTCTCAAATGATTCGAATCATTTTTCGAATCATAAAATAAGTGATTCGAATCATGATTCGAATCAAAAATGATTCGAATCGGCACAACCCTGGCTGGGAGGCGCACGATTCTATCCACTTATCATAAAATAACGTTGAAATTGATCACAATTACATATTTTTCATCTTTTCAGTCTAGATCTTTGAAAATTTTCTCGCCAAATGTACTCAAAAAGGTACCCATTTTTCGCTTTTTTAGTATGAAAGATTCAAAAATGCTCAGAAAAATCTAGGGATGATTTTTTTGGGATGAAAGTCGATTCCAATAATCAATCATTCCTCAAAAACTAGAAAAATATGTGCGATTAATTCTGCGATGAAAATTCATCCCAAATTAATCGCAGGTTAAAAATAGTCAGAAAAATCGCGGAATGACTTTTTTGGGAAGGAAATCCATTTCAATGATCATTCAGGCCTCAAAAACTAGAAAAATACGTGCGATTAATTTAACGATAAAACTAATCGCAGAATTAATCACAGCCCAAAAGTGCTCGGAAAAATCGAGGGATGATTTTTTTAGGATGAAAATCCATTCCGAAGATCAATCAAGCCTCAAAAACTAGAAAAATACGTACGATTAATTCTGCGAAGAAAATTCGTCCCAAATTATGTAATCGCAGCTCAAAAATGCTCGGAAAAATCGAGGGTTGACTTTTTAGGGATGAAAATCTATTCCAAGGATCAATCAGGCCTTAAAAATTATAAAAATACGTGCGATTAATCCCGCGATGAAAATTCATCCCAAATTAATCGCAGTCTAAAAATGCTCGAAAAAATAGCGGGATGGTTTCTTTTTAAAATGAAAATCCATTTCGGGGATCATTGAAGTCTTAAAAACTAGAAAAATACATGCAATTAATTCTGCGATGAAAATTCATCCCAAATTAATTGCAGCCCAAATATGTTCAGAAAAGTCAAGGGATGATTTTTTTGGGATGGATATCCTTTCCAATGATTAACTAGGCCTCAACTATAGAAAAATACGTGCGATTAATTCTGCGATGAAATTAATCGCAGCCCAAAAATTCTCAGGAAAATTGAGAGATGATTTTTTTGCGATGAAAATCCATTTCAATGATCATTCAGGCCTCAAAACCTAGTAAAATACGTGCGATTAATTCTGCGATGGTTCTTTTGGGACGGAAATCTATTCCAATGATCATTCCGGCCTCACTAGAAAAATGCGCGCGATTAATTCTGCGATGAAATTAATTTCAGGATTAATCACTGCCCAAAAATGCTCGGAAAAATCGTGGGATGGTTTTTTTGGGATGAAAATCCATTCCAATGATCATTGCGGCCTCATAAACTAGAAAAATACATGCGATTAATTAAAAAAAAAAGTCGTAAATATTTAGTAAGGTAACACATCAAGACATCTATATTTTCTTTCTTGTTAAGATTTTTTTTTGATAATTTGTTTTTCACTACCTACCTACTACACATTCATGCTAAGAGCTGAAAATCGATTTTGAACATTCTATTTCAGTATTTAAGAAAATTTTAAAGATTTTCTAAAAAAAAAAATCAGTACGATATAACGAAAAAAGTAATTCACAGTTAATCCGGCGGTAGAAGTGTTTGAAAAATGATTTAACACCAGGCATATGTTTAGCAAAAATCATGTCAGACATTTTGTTAAATAGGGGATCATTTCTTGAGAAAAAATCTACGTTTCATTCTGAAAATTGCAGAAAAAAACAGAGCTTAAAACCACCAAAACCACAACAACCACAACCAGATAATTTTGAAAATTTCAAACGGTTATCACAACCAATACAACCGTTTCAAAAATTTTGAGTAAAATAACCGAAAAGAACCATAAAGAACCGATTGAAAAAAAAAATTAAAAAACCATTACCAAAACAATAACCAAAACAAAATCACTTTAAAATAACCGAAACCATAACCACCATAAATATTTTTTTCAATATTTAGAAAATACCACCATCATAACAACCATTTCAATCTTATTTGATTGAAACCACAACAACCACCAATAACCGATTCGCGAATCGGTTTTGAATTTTTTTTAAATTTAGTGGCAACACTGATTTGTGAATGTCTATTGTCTACTCCATAACCCCCCCCCCCCCAAAAAAAAAACATGAAAAAACTTACGAAAGTAGCAAACTTCAAATTTTTATATGTTTATAAAAAATAAAATGAAAAAAAAACACGTTATAATTTCATGAAAAACGAAAACGTAATTGCAAATACAGAAACAAAAACGAAAACGAAAACCCACAAATTTTTGGTTTTCCAAACCCTGTTTCGTCAGTTCAAGTTTGGTTTTTTCTAGTTTTTATTTTAAGCATCTCGATCTCGTATTTTAAAGGAAATTTTGAGTTTTGTGTTTTATCTTTTATAAGTTTGTATTTTGTAATTTGTATTGTTTCCTTGAAAGTTTTTCTTGATTAATAAATTTTGAACTTTGAGACTACAAGTGTACCAAACAATTATTATTTTTCAAGTACTTCCTATTAAAAATTTAAAATCGAGAAAAAAAACCATAACAACCACTATAACCGTTTGAAATTTGAATCGGTTTTAATCAAAAACCATAACCACCGTAACCACGAAATTACCAAACTAGAAACCACAACCAAAACCATAACATGATGCATCGAAAAATTTTTCAAAACCTTTTCAAAACCCCAACCTAAAAAAATGGGATTTGAAAATTTCAAAACCTTTTGAAACGATTTTGGGCGTTTGATAAAAACCTTTTCAAAACCCAAAACCAAAACCGTTTGATTTTCAAATATTACATACCATAACAACAACAACCAATTGAATCTCAAACGGTTTTAAGCTCTGGAAAAAAATGAAAATTCAGAAAAAGTATCTGGCAGGATTCTTCATTCAATGTCGAGAATGACTTGTAAAATATTTGAAAACTTGCCTTTTTTTACTTTTCAAGCTTTCAAACGTTATTTTATTTTACAAATTTTCCCCTTCTCTTTCTAAAATCTACGTTTGCATTCGCCCCTGCTTCTAAAAAGCTCGACATTTGGATTACCTAGAAAAGAACTCAAATTTCCAAATTTTATTTCGTCAAGTGTTTGGATACCTCATTTGCAAATGTCCAATCGGATTCAATTTAATTATTTAAAAAAATGATTTTCACTTCCACTCAGTTAATCTCTCAGTTGATTTTGTTTAGTAAATTTTCATTTTTCCCTCGATAATATTTGAAACAATATTTTTACCAATAATTAATGCTACAAAAAGATGAGCGTTCAACGTTGTTTGCTCTTGTTCCAAAATTTCATTTTAAGAATGAACAAAAACGAAAATGCTCATTTAAAGTTTTTTTTCTCAAATATCAGAATTATTCTTGACTGGATTTAATGTTTTAATATTTCTTTTTCAACCCTTTTCCAAGAATTTCAAAACTAGATTGATCACTTTTTGACTTTCCGATTTAAAACTGCATATCAAGTTGAAAAATATGAATGAAAAATGAAAAAATCAATGCGAGGCTCTCCACGTAGAAATAACTTTTTATAGGTACCCCTTGTATAAGGCACGCATTCACATGGTAGAAATCTCGAACGAGCTTATGAACGACGACGACGTATGTGGTATAGTGAAAAATGGAAATTCAACGTATAGTAAACGCTTTTAAGCACCTTTGCTTGTTAACAATTATTTACATTTCTTGTAGCTTGCAACGGAAAGTGTTAATGCATGTTATTTTTACCCTAACAGCTCCCATGTCTTTTCACTCATCTATACAAGGATAGACATTGGCGACGAAGCGAAGGCGAGAATTTTTAGCGAAATTACATTCTATATCTTTTGAATTATGTTTGCTTTCCATTTCGTATGCATACACATTACAATTCTTCTATATTTTCTTATTTTATGAGTTTTCATTTCTAAATCGCACGTAGAGGTAAAATATTTATTCGGCGAAAATATACGTGAAATGTACCGAGCGCGTGTGTTTTCGTTATACCCCCTGTACACGATTTTGACTTGTATAAACGAAGATTTGAACGAGACGATATAAATTAGTTATCAAGCTAAGAAAATCTTTTGCATTAACCCCTTTCTCTAAACATACTACATCCAGTACTGGGTAAAAATTTCTATCCAATTTATCAAAAGCATCGTCGTAGCAAACGTTTTATATCGTAAATTACAAAATAAAGCAAATAAAAAGGCGAGTTATTAAAGTGACGGATGCGGCATGATGACTAGGGAGTGGAAGCAGGAGCAAGAGCAGGTCGCAAACGTAAACGTTTCTCTCGACGATATCAAGAAAAGCTCATAACACGAGTTTCAGATAGGAAGTAATAAACGGTTTCTATAAATATCGGGTCCACTTTAGACATTATTTGTTCGGAATCTTCAGCACCGCCATAATCTCGGTCTAATGTCAACAAATCCGGATAAAATTTCATTCCCGAAATTGCAGCGTCGCTGAACGACTGGCTAACGTCGGTGCATTCGGTGACGATGGTTTTTTCATCGGTCACCAACAATAGTTGATTCGTTTTCGAGTTAAATCTACGTATTTGCAAGATGAATTTTTTATATCCGGCTGAAAGATTCCATCTGGACCAGGAGAATTCGTAGCAGAGGCACAAGTACGCCATGCAGTGGTGTAGATGGTCCTCGGTAATGTGGTGTTTTTTCGGCATACTGTCCACGTACAAACAGGCGTCTTGGGTTGGGAATATGTTTACGCCACCTTGGCGAAGTAAACGAACGAGTACTCGAGGTGGATAGAAAATTCCGACGTGTTGTTGTAATGCCATCGTGTTGGCGTTTTCCAGCAAGGTCAGGCATATTTCATTACGACGAATTACGAATTCGAGGACCAGAGCTGAAGTTGTCAGGCCGAAGGTTAGTTGAGGTGATTCGCCACGTAAGTCTGGTTTCAATTCCCAGCTCTGGTAAGGGAAGTTGTTATATTTGAATACTGCCAATCCGAATGCTGTCATTTTACCAGCTCGAAACGATAATGTTTGCTTTTCTTCGTTGAATTTCACCTCGTAAATGTATTCGGTCGACCAGTAGTTTTTTTCGTGGTCCCAATGAACTGGTACTGGCGAGTCGAACCATAATACGTGGTCTGGCAATTTCATCGTTATCAGTACCAATTTCGAGAGCAGTTTACCTGTAACAAATTTCATAGGTGAGGATGTCGAGGTTATTTGAATTACTTAATTTATGATTCTAGGTATTCAAACCATAATTTCAATATCTTTATGGGTAATGGTTTAGACAGAATTCGTGGCCAAAGTATATAATTTTCATTTTTTATCACTCGCTTTTCAAACTTTTTTGCGGGGGGGGGGTTGGTGAATTTTTTTCAAAAAACGTTGTTGCTAACTATGAGTGTGAAACCAAAAAAATTGTAAATTTTTGCATTTGTACTCTCTCATTTCTGAATCAGTGAAATTTATCAAAAATCAAAATTACTGGAAATCAGTGAAAATTCACTCATGATGTCCATTCTCTGGAAAACTGGGAAATCCGGGAAAAGTCAGGGAATTTTGGTGGTCTGGAAAAGTCAGGGAATTTTGGAATTTTCTCTGGAATTTTTCAAAAATCCCAAAAAATGTAAATCATTTAGAAAAATGTTTTTTTGCTTATTTTATTATAAATTTTTCAAAAAATTTTGCCCTCGCTCCGCTCGGGCCAAATTATTACATCTTTTATGCAATTATTGTCTTATTCATCATTTTTTGTCGGTCGTAATGTACAATAAAATTGATACATATTTAAAATACATGTCTTTGTCCATTGAATTATGAATTATCCAAAAAAAATTTCCCTCGCTACGCTCGGGGTAATTTACACTTTTTCTTTCTACGGAATTTATTTTTAATCTTAAGTTTCTTGGAAACTTACTTTTTAATGAGCTGTAATGAGAAAGAAACGTCATGATGCCCTTGACCACAATGTTGAAAAAAAGGGAGGGAATGGAACAAAAATCGAAATTATTGGCCATGTTTTAGAAAACATGAATGAGGGAAAAGTGGTGAATTTTCATCTTTTGAAGATCTTTTTTCGCAAAAATTTTCGCCCTCGCTTCGCTCGGGCTCAACACATTTATATATTTTCATAAAATGATTTATATTTTACCTTCTCATTCACTTTTTCATTTATTGGTACAAACTAAAAAATTGCAAGGGATTGCGTGAATTTATAAATTTTGAGACAAGTGTTTTTCATTTTGGAGGGGAAGGGGGGAATGAAATGTGCCAAGAAAATTTTGAATTTTTAGCCCGGAAAAATCCGAATTTTTATTCGCTCAATTTGGTAAACACCCTGGCATAATTTTTTTCATGTTTCAAAACTTAATTTTGCGTGGGAATACTGGGTTTTTCCTTTTTATTTAAATTTTTTCTGCTGGTAATAAATTCAAATTTTCAAATTTTTGTGGCGAGGGGGAGTTGGATGGGTGGAAACATTTTCAGAATTGAATTTGAATATTTTTTTTGACCCGAAGAAGGGCATCTAAAGATCTCGTAAAAAGTATCTAGTGATTTTGAAAAAAAAAATCGTAAGACCCTATGCATTTTATATCATTTTTATACAAAATTTCGGGATGTAAGTACATCACGCGAAAAAATTACCCCCTCCCCTCTTTCCCTGGTTTACGAATATCATAAGGTCTGGAAAAATTCGAAAAATTGGTCTGGAAAACCTGGAAAAGTCAGAGAAAATCATTTCTGAAATAATGGTGGACACCATGTCACTGAAAATTCAGTGATTTTTATGAAAAGGTATGTCCGGATAAGGGGTGAATTTAGTCCCAGACGCGTTTGGGCTCCTAAACACCTCAAGTGGTGTATATTGACTAGAAAAAAATTTTCCCAAAATTTTGGACTCCTACCCCCTCCCTATCGGAGTTATGGCCATTTTATTGCATTATTTTCAAGGATTTTTAATTTCAACGGAAGTAAAGGAAATATTTTGTTCTTTGACATAAAGTTACATCTCGTAGAGGTGTATTTATGATAATTTTTTCTACAATTTTGGTGCAATCCTTTACGTTTTTTCAACTATTTGAAGTTTTCAATCGTAAAAAAAACCACATAAGCGAACAGCGACCATCCTGGAAAAATTACTAAAAAATATACGTTTTTTTGTAGAATTTTGCTGCGTACTTGGTTTTGGCCATTTCTTTGAACTGAGGGCCGAAAATAGCAAAAAACCGTACAAAAATGATGTCATTTTAGCAGATTTTTCGAATTTCGACTGTTTTATGCAGAAAGAAATGACTAAATGAGAAAACCAATCTCATATTCGTGTTCAGCAGGTCAAAATACCCCGATAAACTCCCTTTTCGTGATAGTTTTGCTTGAAGTTTCAAAATTTACTTTTTTCACTGATTTTTCATGGCAAAAAAGTGAATTTTGAGGCTTCAAGTAAAAAGATCGCGATACGAGTGTTTATCGGAGTATTTTGACCTGTTGAACACGAATATGGGATTAATTTTTTCATTTGGCTTTCAAGTTTGAATTAGGTCTGTTGGAGTTCTGGTCGTCCGTGGAGGATACGGAGAGAAAAAAATTTCACCATCCCTTCTCTTGGTAGGGTTGTTTTCTATTTTTATAGAGAGAAAATTCAAAACAAAAATTTCTTACTGTCTTTTTTCCATATTTTCAATCAACAGGTACTTAGCAAGGATTTTCTAATTTTTTTTTAGGGCTACATCAAAAAATTTCTCTTCTGAAACCCCAATTAATCGCACCTCTCTTGATTTTTTTGCTTTTTTTAAAATGGTAAGACATGGTTATCGACTAGAAAAACCAGAGAATTTTATAAATTTGGAAATATTATGGAAAATTCGAAGCATTTTGGATTTTTTAAATCCAAGGTCATGGAATTTTCATTCCAAAGTTATGAAATTCCTTGAAAACAACAAACAATAATTGAAAAAATATAGATAATTTTGTTTTTGAAAATCTTAGGTGAGTTTGAAAGAGTCAAATTGGAAAATTGAGTCGATAGATATTATTATCACCTGAATCATGATAAACAATGTCATGCCATCTTGCCTTAATTTTTTTTTTAATTTTGCCCAAAAGTGAAACTTTATATACCTCAATGGTTTACAAAATATCTTTAATTTTGAGTAAAAAATAAAGGTATTCCTTGGTATTGGATATTCACAATTTTTCAATAGATGAAGGAAAACTTATATCCTAGATTAAATTTTTACTTCAGAAAATTAAATTCTTGAAAATGGGATCTATTTCAAATTTTCATAATTTTTTGTGAATAGTTTTAAATTTAATTTTAGTATTCTTCAAGCCTGTGGCAACAGATTTTTCAGAAATTCACCAATTTTGAACCAAATTTGGGTTTACAGCCAAAAAAAATGATATCTATGTGTAAGAAAATAAGGAAGTCCCTTTTTAACCCCCTGAAAGGTTGAAAAGGAAATGATGTTCTTCAAAGCTGGATCGAACAGAGAGGCAAAGGGCATCGCAGTTTACTCATAATAGTTACAAAATTATAATTTTAGTCAAAAAAATACTGGGTTTGAATTGAAAACTTTGGAATAAACACACAAAATCTATAAAATGTTGTTCTTTGAATTAACAAAACTGAGAAGAATTTGCATTTTTAGCTGGAAATACTGAAGAAAAAACTCATCAAAGGATTGAAATTTTTTCTAGGTCCTCTACATCGCCTCAAATACGACTTATTTTATTTTTGAGCATAACTCTAAAAATTCAACTTCAGAATGAGGTACTCTGAAGTGATATCCATGCCCTTTTCGTGAAATTAAATGATAGGGAATGAAAACAATGATCAAATTTGAATAATAATCACTTTCTTTACGAGCCATTTTTATTTTAAAATTGATTTTCAATGTTCATTACCTCTTCATTTGAAAAATCATTCGGATAACGAAAATTTTTTCAAGAAATCATCCAGAATCTTGGCAATTTTTCGCCATAATTCGTGGGTTAAAAGAAATACAATCATCAATGGTCAATCTTACACAATATTTTACCTTCAGGTGTATTTTCGGCATCTTCATCGTCATCATCGGTAGACTGTTTCGTGGTGCTTACTTTGACCGCAGGGGGTTCGTACGTTTCTAGGTATTCCCATCGTTGCAATTCATCAGCACCTATGATCATTCTCAAGACAGCTCCATCTTTGAGTAATTTCGGTTGCGGGGGTTGTTTTATCAATTCCATATGGTAAACGCCACCAACGATGTTGTATTTTCTCATGTTGCACTCGAATTTATCCAACTCGATGGCAAAGTACAGTTTGAAATTTTCAATTTCTAGACGATCCACGTCCATTTGTTTTTGCGAAGGTGATTTTTTCAATTGGATTAATTTCTTCAGCGAAATATCTTTCGATTTACTTGCTTCTTCGACCGGTGGTTTTGTATCCTGAAGTAAATCTTCCTTCGACGGAGACGGTATCAAGGATTTGATTTTATTGAACAGATTCAAAGCTTTTTCTTTCTCAAGTTGCGTGTTAATATCTTCTTGTTGTTTGATCCGGAGCATCTCTTCGTACTCCCAATTACGTCTATGGTATTGGTAAATATCACCTTGGTGTTCTTCTGGCAAATCTTTCTCCTTCCATGTTCGACAGTCTTCTGAAAAGTAATCCTGCGTTGTCCACAAACACCTTACGACAATTGGCTTGCGGTAAAAAAATTTCGGCAAATTGACGATCACGCCGAGATCTGAGAAATTACTCGATAACGGAAATTTGTCATCTTTTCCAGTTCTAGGTTTATCCAAAACGGTCCATATCAAGTTGGTAAAATTATCGTTGCATTCTTTATAGAACATCACGTCTAGATCCAAGTACGCCATTTTTTTCTCGATATTTTTGATAACAGTGTAACTGACATAGTCGAGTTTACGGTACAATTCATCTCGTACGTTTCGTTTGCATTCATTCCAATATTCCAAATGCTGAAGGTTTAATGGATTTTCGGTGTAATCGGTTAACATATTTAATATTTCAATGTAGTCGTTTATTTCGCTTTTTACGTGATTCGTTTGAGGATTTTTTTCGCTGCGCCATTTCGATATACGTTCGTTTACCCAGGGCACGATTCTGTTCAAGTTTGCGATTTCGGGATACCTCCGATGCGTGTTTCGGTTTCGGTCGTGATTCTGCATTTCGCCCATTTCCAATTTAGAATCTCGAAATTTTTCGCAACTGTTTTCTATCAGCTGGCAACGTCGCGAGTATTCTTCGGAGGCTTTTTGATATTTGATTTTTTCTTCGGCTTGCAGTTTCAATATTTCGTCTTCAGTCTGGGTCGACGATTGTTCGGCGCTTTCATCCTTATCTTTTTTCTTATTGAACTCGTCGCCGGGTATTTTGAAACGCTCTTTGCGCGACAATATTTTTTTCTTTTTTGTCCAAATTTCGGCCATGGTACGATCGATATTTCCATACGGGGTATCTGAAACGTACGTAAAAATACAAATGCTTAATAAAGAGTTTTTACATGCGTGAAATTTCTCTACAATAGGAACTTATATTTTGAGTTTAGTTGACGAAATCTTCCATTATATTTCGCTTTTTTGGTCATCAGTTCAAAGGCGGGAAGATATTATTTAGTTTTATCGTAGTATACGAAATTACGTAATTCGAGTGGAATTATTCGCCTTATTGTTGTGTAAGTTTCTTCGTGAAGTTGTATGTTTCAAGTGGTGAAGATGTTTTTACTTTGTAAAATAAGTTATACGAGTACCAATTCGAGTTGTCGAACTTCGCACACGTATACTTCGTGTACAATGAATTTTAATGTGAACTGATTCGTATTGTACTATTATAAGTAATCGAAGAGAAATGTATCAAATTTTACTTTTGAAAGGTAGTTTCACATTTCGTTGCATTGTATGTTTGTGTATTTAACACAAATTCGCAAAAGTTGCTGCAAATGTGCTGATAATTTTTGAGAATTCAGAATCTTTATGTTTTGTGGTTCAATAAAACTGAAAAGATTATTATTATGCTTGAACAAAGAGTTTTTAAAAATAATTTATGATTTGTAAATTTTCAAGACCAAAAAATGTCTAGAATTTAGCATATTTTTTGAAATTTTGATGGCAGGATTTGCCAGAAATTCAAAATTCATGAAAATTCGCGAGGATTCGTCGCGGCTCATTTAAAATGAACCTGAATCATTTCGAATCGACTTGAATCAGTATTTTTAGAACCCAGAAAAAAATCTATAAGGGAAGGTGGGGCAGGAAACACCAGGGGACAAGATGCTAATTGGCTTACCTATTGTCGTCAGTAATGTGATTGAAAACATTTTTCTGGGCTATTGGTGGATTCGATACAAAACAGAAAAAAATTACAGACCTGACGGATTGCTTGTCTATGAGTTATTATGAATAATGTGATTTTACGCGATTTTTGTAAAATTCTTGAAATTTAATTTTTGTGAAACATCATGTTTTCAAGTTTTGAAAAAAAATTCAGGTAATTTTTTTTGTAATCTACATCCAATTGCCTATTGAATGATGTATTTGGTTGGCACTTTCCCCTATATTTTCTTCCCAGTTCATTGCGTTAAAGAAAAATTGTGCCAGTGGGGCAAGATGCAAATTGAAAATGGGGCAGGATGCAAACATTGTTTTTAAATACGAATTTTTCGAAAAAGTCACACATTGTACTAATGATGATCCAGTTGATATTTTTGTGATATTTTTTCCAGGATATCAGATCTTTGCTTTAATTTTTAAATAGAATATCAGAAATATCAAAAGTTTGCCTAAAAAATCAGAAAATCAATTAGGGCAGCATAAATTATGAATAAGGTACAAAGGTTTTAAATCTGTAGTATCCACCTCGAAAGTACTTGAGTAAATTTTACAAAAAAATTTGCGAGTTTTCATCATGTCTTCATTGTTTGCATCTTGCCCCATGGCATTTTGCATCATGCCCCATGGGTGGGGCGTGATGCATAAAAAGTGAAAAAATTCAAAAAATTCTGTAGGGTTGAGGTATGCACTAAAATGGAAATTTTTCAGCGAAATGAAAGGTAAATATTTGAACTTTAATTTGTTGCAAGAATCAGGCAATTTGACTAATTTCAATAGATTTGGCAGAACATTTGGTCTAGGTTGGTACATCCTGCCCCACCTTCCCTTACTTGATTCAAAAATGTTTATAATCCAGAACATTTTGAATTTTGAAGCATTTTCAATCTAAAAATTTTCTGGAAATCTTGGAAAATTTTCAAATCTAAAAGTTTTTTGAAATACAAAATTTTTTGAATCTCGAATCTCTACAAATCAGTCTGAGAATAAAAATTTATCGGAAACCGACCTAAAACAGTTTTTTCTTATTTCTGAAGCCCAGAAATATCAAAATTTAATTCAGAAAATTTTTGCAATTTAAAAAAATTTTAAATTCAAAAATGTCTGTACCTGTCTGGTTTACATTTTTTTTTTTCAAGATCAGAAATTTTCATAATAAAGAAAAATGTGCGAAATTTAGGAGTGTTTAAATCCATAATTACCTATTAATCAAGTTTATTTTAGAACTAGAAAAAAAATTGTCTGAAATTGTCACAATTCATTAAGAATTAAGTGGACGTGGTCTCATCCAAATTATTGTAAAAATTGGTTGAGTAATCGTAAAAATTGTATGAATATCAAAGAATTGATTAAAGTTTCTTAATAGTTGATGAAAAATTTTGTTGAAATTGAATCTCAATTTTTTCAAATAGATTTTTTATACCTAATACTTACAATTTTTCTAATATTTGAACCTTTATTTTCAGTCGTATTTGTTATATTTCAGCCAGTTTTAATGATTTTTCGTGGAAAATTTAACATCGTTCACTGTCCATTGAACATTTTTTGACACTTTTAAACATTTATATTTCATTTTATGCAATTTTATCACTACTTTATCCATTTTTCGAGTTTTTTGGCCGAATTTTATGCGAGTTTATTAATTTATTTCGAATTTTAAGCAATTTTAATAAGTCTTTGACTCGTATCAACTTTGATTTGATGTTTTTTCGTTAAAAATTTAACAATTTTCTTCACATTTAAGTAATTTTTTCGACATTTCTGAGAATTTTTGTGTACTTCTGTATAACTTTTTAATATTTTATCATTCTCTTCGATATTTTATATTTAATTAGGTACTTAGTCATTTTTGTAACGTTGTTATTTATACGTAATTTCATGTCAGTTTAAGCATTTTAAATAATTTTTGGAAAATTTCTCAGGGTATTTCAACAATTTTACGTTATTTTTTAATGAAATTTAAGGATCTTTAAAAATAATTTGATCCAAGTTTTTCATCAATACATCGGTATACTCTCTTAATTTGAATCAGTCAAATTGACTGATTAAAAAAGGCAGAATTGAGTCACTGAAGAAATCAGTGAAAAATTTACTGATTCAATTAGTGGATTTTCATTTTTGAATCAGTAATTTTTTTCTTAACTAACTACTGAAATTGTTACTGATCCATTTTAATAGTTGGGAAAAAAGAATACTGATTCAAAAATGAAAATTCACTAATTGAATCAGCAATTTTTCACTGATTTGCAGTTGAATTCCTCAGATTAAGAGTAGAATCAGTGAAATTTCACTATCAATCCAGTAACTGAATTTTGTCGATTTCAATCAGTCAATCTTCAGTTTTTGACAGATTCAAATTAAGAGGGTAGATGTTGAAATAGATTTTAAAAATATTGAAAACTCTATCGAATTGAGCTGGGAAAAAATTGTAGAGAACCTCCTTAGCATTTGAATGACTTATTACCGCACATAAAAATAAAATATGCACAAGTACTTCCGGTAAAAATGCAAGAATTACGTTCGGACCAAAAATATGAGAAAAATCTGCTCTAAAAAGCGAGTAATCTTAATAAGCTTTTTTGATACACTCGTACAAGTGTATAAATTTTAGCATCACGTTTTCCACATAAATAAGCGAAGTAATACGTTATTATGTGCTTTATGAATGTATTTTAATGTCAGTGGTAAACATTTCTAAAGCCAGCGGTTGAATAATGTTCGCAAATAATACGAAGCCAACGCTTATCTCGAATCGAGAATTATTATTCTCGCGAGGAGTTACAGAGTCAACAATAATTTTATTCGAATCGTAAGATTTAATAAATATTAAAATTTGTCGCCAAATTTCGGTAAATAAATTTTACTCGTAGGTGTAAAATATCTATTGTTATAGCTACAAACTCCTACTTCCTACCAAAGTTTTCCAATTTATTATCTGTTTTTCCAACAGCGAAACCTAATTAAAATCGTGTAGGTATTTTAGAAATTTTTTCAATGGGGAATTTTTTCTCAATTATTATTATGAAATTTTATAAATAACTATTTCTTGATATCTAGATTAATGTTGCTGTATTACTATACGTAGGTACATTAGGTTAATGAATGTTTATAAACACATACCTGAAATATAACGCTACCCGAAGTCACGAGGACGAACATGTCGAAGTGAACCAACCAAATACTTTTATGATGGATTGCATGTTAAAGCTCCCTCGAAGAAACTACAAGTATTGATCAAACATAACTGCGTTGCTTTTTTACAATTTTTTTCACTGCCTAATTTGGAAAGTAGACTGTAAAAAAATACTGAACCTAAAACTAAAATTAACCAATTCATATTCCAGGTATAAGAAAAAATCAGAAAATAAGACCATGTTTTTTAACGAGGTACTCGAGAAAGCCGAGCCAAATAAAATTATTAGAAAAATGATGCTACTTATGTAATTTCACCTCGAGAAAAAAGTCGCGTATAAGAAACGAAATTTCGTTTTAAAAAATACTTATTACCGAGATAAAAATCTCTCGAATTGTTTGGCAAAATGCTGCGCGGTGTGTTTGAAATGCAAAACTAATTTTCCATATTTAGAAAAGCACATTTCGCTTTTTATCGAAATTATGTACGAATTTACAGCGAGTCTTTAATATTAATATCGAGTTATTCTCTTCTTAATGTACTTTTTGGTATAAACCAAAGATTGAGAAACTTTTGCCGAGAATAAGAACGACGACTCGAATAAAGGAGGAGACGAAGAGACGGCGAACGTCTCGTGGAGCGAAGAAAAAAACGCGCGCGGTAACCGCAAAGAAAGCAAGGAAATTCGCGTGGCATTGAGAAAAAAACCAGATGGCAATTGTTATTCCAACTCTTGACATTTGAAAGGCTTGACTTTTAATTTCGAATTTCATTTTCGTTTTCCATTTCTGTTTTCTTCGTTTATTCTCAAAGAATTTCTCGCCGTTTTAGTCGAGAAAAATATATTATCTAGCGTTGAAATATTACGTCATATTTCTTTAGATTCTACGTTCACCTTTACAATGGTATGAAAATTATTTTCTTCGACTATTTGTGTGCCATCTTGAAGTATTTTGGGGGCGATTACGCGCGTAGATGGCTCTTTCAAAAATTTGATAGTCACTTTTTAAACGTCGGTATTTTCTGCTTAGATTTTTAATATGTGGATGTGATGGCTTTTTTGGAGCTTTTTCGCTGTCATCGGCACGTATTTTAAAGAATGGTCTAAGATTTGTACCCTTGTAGGTGTAGTAATTACATTTTTATTGTAATTCGTAGACTATTCCAGGGTGTCCATCTGTCCAATAGTCAAGCTGGTCAAGATAAGTCAAGCTTTTAACCGAATAATTGAGCTAGTCATGCAAAGTCAAACTTTTTGACTCAAAGGTCAAGAGTTTTCAAAAATTGAAAAAAAATCCATTTTCCTTTAATAAATAATTTAAATGGAAAAAGAGCTCATTGTGATTTTTTTGAATCATATTTGTTTAAATTTGTTAGTAAAAATTTAAAAGTTCACTGTGATTTTTTGGACTCATATCATTGTTTGAATTCGTTAGTAAAAATTTCAACTTAGGAGCTCATAGTGATTTTTTAAAAGAATATTTGTTTGAAGTTTTTTGTAAAAATTATTATTGGGGAGATGGGGGGGGGGGGGTGGCCCATAAAAAAGTCAACAAAATCATGCATTAATCTTAAGCTCCAAGCCAAGCTTTTCACTCTACAAATTTTCTGAGACACCCTGTATTCGTTTTTATTGGCGATGCCTGATAATTAAACTGTATTTTAAACTTCTTATGAACGAAAAAAATCCTTAAAATCTTTCTAAAGCTGTTTTGTCTCTTCTATCACAGGGTGTAATGGTCCTGATAAGTCAAGCTTTTTTCAAAAAGGTCATGCGGGTCCTGAAAAGTCAAGCTTTTTGACTAATTTACTCTAAATTACTCAAAAGGCCAAGTTTTTTTTTTCAAAAATAGAAAAAACTTCCATTTAGGTAGGCACCCTTGATAAATAATTTTTTTAAGTGAAAAAAATACAAATTTTTCGCTTAATATTTGTTTTGGGGTCTATTTTTTTTTGAAAATTGAACGTGTCACAGCCAAAAGGACCTATAGAAAAAATGGTGTTTTTGGGAAATCGCGATTGAAGTTTGAGTATACATATTTTAATACTAAATTAAGGAATTGAGCTGGAGAAAAAATTTTACCTTGAAATTTCATCTTTTTGCTACAAGAAAACAGCTCGCCCATCACTTGATATCTTTTCTATTTTTTTCTATATTGAAAACAAAAGGTTGAGTTATATGTCCTTTTTGTTGTGACAAATTTTCATTTCGACCCTTCTACGTTTGATGACGTATAATTTTTCCGGAAGTGAAAATTAAAAAAAAAACTTCATACAAAAGTTGAAGAAAATTAAAAAAGGAACATTTTTGTGAAAAAAATTTCAAGTTATCTCTTCAGGGAGCGGATATATCGCACTTTGAAAAATGACAACTTTTTTTCATTTTCTTGGTTACGAAAAAATGCTGAAAATACATTTTGGACGAATTTTATTATTTTTTCAAATTTATGACAGTGTGTATTCTATGGTTTTTTTAGAGCTGCTCAAATAGGAAAATTGATGTTTTTTTACAATTTTTTTTCATTCGGCTACCTCCTCCCCCCCCGCCGGGGACAAAAATATGCAATCCGATTTCAACTTTTTGTTCGATGTGAAAATCTTCAATAAATATAGGTACTTAAAAATTACGAGGGTAAGAATCAGGGATGAAACTTTGGCAAAAATCTTGGAGGAGGTAAAAATGAAAAATTTGCTAAATCGCATTTTTTTCAAAAATGGAAATTTTCTCGACCAATCTTGCTGAAAGTGAAATATAAAAATTCGTGATTTTTTGAGCCAAGTACTCTTTTGACTTCTAAAAAGAACTATATTTTTATTAATGTCCACCTCTCTTTCAAAAATCGAAAAAAATGCGAAAATTCCATTCTAGGTCGCCACTAAGTCCCCTGATAAAGAAGAAGAGCTGATTTTTTCCATTTCAAAATATTCAATTAATTGGGATGGAAGGAAAAAGAGTTCATATCATCATTTTGAGAATTAATTGTGTAAATTTATTGAGTCCGAACGAAGCGAGCCCGAAAATTTTTGAAGAAAAATGCATCCAGAAGCTGAAATTTCCTCATGAAAATTCTTCCCTTTTTTGTACTACTTTTTTGGCTTCCAAAAAAACACCATTCCTTAACGAACTCCTCTCCTTCCAAAAAATCGAATCTAAAAATTCCCTTCGAGATTCTCACCAAGTCCCCGGGTAAAAGAGGACATTTTTTTCACTTGAAAACATCCGATTGTCTGGGCTGGAAAGGAAAAAGATTCATACAATCATTTTAAAAATGGATCGTGTAAAGTTACTAAGCCCGAGCGAAACGAGGGAGAAGATTTTTCAAGAAACGATTGTTTTTATTTTGTTGGACAAATTAAAATTTTAAAAACGTGTTTGAATGGTTATTTTCAAAACTTTTTTCGGAACTGCCCAAATTTTTTGGAGCTGCCCACCAGATTTTTGAAGCTACCCAAACGAAACCTAAACACCCCTTAAAATACACACTGATTTATGGCGAAAAATTAACTAAAAAAACACTTCATTGAAATTTTAAAATTTTATAATCATTTGCACAGTGAAAAAATTAAACATTACGCAATCCTAGAATTTTTTTTGTTGGGCCCTCAAAAAAGTCATTCCAAAAAGGTCATGCTAAGTCAAGCTTTTTGTTCAACAAATTTTGTTAGATACCCGCACCCTGTATCACTTCTAAACACTCCAAGTAATCAAATACCTTTAAATTAAAGATAAAAATATGTTTATCGATTTCAAGACAGTGAAAAAGTGTAAACTCGACCAAGGATTAATTGCGTATTATAAACTAATCCTCGAGTTTTATCTCAGGCCAAGCAAACGTCTCGGATTGCATTTTCTGAAAAAAATATTCGATAAAGTTTTCATTTCGGATGATTTTATTTAAACTTTGTATCGCGGATTTATCAGTTCGGAAACTAAAACGGTGAAAACTAGGGGGAGAAAAAAAGGCAAAAACCCGGCGGATTAAACGAAGAAATGCGAAATACTACGGACTACGAGTAGTTCTGTGCGGGGCGCGGATAAAGTACTCTTTATAGTATCTAAGACTCGAAGAAAAAGTAAGAAATCGAAGTTTAATTTGATGAAATTTCGTGCTCAAAAAAGAAGAATATGGATTTATCGTAATCCTTCGCGTTTAGAGAAGTCGAATTTCCCCCTTGATTTTCGTTAAAGTTACAAGTCATTAATTGAGTACATGATTACGAAGGTAAGTTCGTCGTATTAAGAAAGGATTTCAAGCGTCAGTCATTCTTTGTATTTATCTCGCGTTCGTCGGTTCGTTCGTCTCTGTATAAAGTGAGCTAACTCGAACGAGTAGGAAAAAAAACATACCGGATGATTGAATGGATTTTATATTCAATAAAAAGATTACGCGATGAAAAATGAATTTTTATCTGAAATTTCAAAGTTGAAAAAATTACGGCGTGTTTTTGGTTTGCTGATGCGATTATAAATCGATGTTGCTCCTTTTTTTCCTCCCTTCTGGTGTAATCTTGGATGGTATCTGTTTCATTATACGTGAAACGAGGTGTGTCTTAAAGTCCTGTGTGCGGTTTTTTGTACTTATGCAAATGATTGATATGCACTTACGTGATGGGATAAGTGTGTGTAATGAAAAATTATATATTTTTTGATAAAGTGGTTAAAAATGGAATATGTGATCGAGTTCGTTTCATTTTTAATTTGATTTCACCCAAAATGGTGAAATATGCTGGAAATTTATTCATCCAGTGGTAAAGATATTGGTCGAGAGAAAGACACAAATCATCCTTACTCCCTTAAAAATTTTTTAGAGCTTTTTCTTGGCTTAAATGTTTTATTTTCTATTAATTTATCCAAAACTGAATATATGACTGAGCGATAATCTCTGAAAAATGAGATTGAGGAGGGTATGAAATTAGAAATCTGCCAAGTAAAATGATTTAAAAAATTGTACCTGGACGCATTTTGTGAAAAAATTCAGGTTTTTAAGGGGAGGGGTAATTATTTCCCTTTGAATGAATTTTTATGGATATTTCAGGCATCATAGCGGGTCACTTTTTTAGAGTGTTTGTCACTTTTTTCGGCTTCAGTCACTTTTGGTTACTTTTCACGTCTAAAAGGTCACTTTGGTTACTTTTTTCCCCTCAAAAGTCACTTTTTCTTCGCATTTCCAGGCAAAAATTCAAATTTTCACGTAGAAATTGCTATTTTTCAAAATTCTTTAAGAAAAAAATTTAAAAAGATTTTTGCTGGTTTGTTTGTTGTTTTGACGAGGAAATTTAATAAATGAAATTATTCACGTCTTTTTAGTTGATTTATCTTTGAAATATTTGCAGAAAACTACAAAAAAATGTCCCCCCCCGAAAAAATGGAATTTTTGGTTACTTTTGGTTACTTTCGATTACTTTTTGTTATAATATTTTGTTCAATTGCTAGGAAAATGATTTTTTTTTCAATTAGTTGTTAATTTTCGTGAAATATTTATCAATTTTATGATGAATAAAATCGTACCAGAATGAGGGTATAAATTTGTGGAGTTCTTCTGATCCTTCAAACGTGACAATATATACCTATACTTACTACATAAAATTCATTTTTGGTTAGAAATAATTTGAGGTCATTTGCACATTTGCATTATGAGTAAAAAAAAGCTCTATGAATCGAAAATTTGAATTGAAACATCAAAGTCGTCTATTTGCTTATTTCATTTCAAAAATAAGAAATAAATTTCAAAATACTTAGTCTTAATAAAAAAAATTGAGAATTTAATAAAAAAAAATGAAACAGTCACTTCATATTTTTGGTTCAGTGGTTATGAAAAAGTTCGACTTTCGTCTTGTGAAATTTTTCTCACTGGCCTGTTCTATATTCGAATGATTTTTTCGAATACTGAACAATTTGTTTTTTCAACGATGACTTTCTGCCTGACGCCAATTGAAAGAGTCAAACTACTGTAGAAGTTAATAAAATTGCATACTCTGTTTGCCGTGAATATTCGTAGAACTCTTAGCAGAGTTGTCATGTAGAATGTAAAATGTAGAATAAAATGTAGAATAAGATGTAGAATAAGTAAAGTAGAATAAGTTTTGGAAAAAATGTAGAATGTAGAATAAGTAGAATATGTAAAATAAGCCGGAAAAAACGTCAATTTCATTGAATTATGTTCAAATTTCTCGACTGTAATGTAATATTTAATTCATGAGTTTTTTACCGATCAGAGACCAATTAATACGTTTTCAACCCTTTTTTGAAAAATTTTATTTAATTTCAGAACAGAAAAAATTACTCGGAACATAAAAACACTCTGGTTTTTTTTTTCAACCAAAAATACGCGGGATAGAAATATTTGGGATTTTTTTATAATTTTGGGATTTTTGGGCTTTATGGACGATTTTCCAAGCCATTATTGTCTTATTAGCCAATCAGAAGAGCCGTACAGCTTATTTTACATTTTACACTTATTCTACGTAAAAATTTAACTTATTCTACATTTTTACGTAAAATGTAGAATAAGATATTCTACATGTAAAATGACAACTCTGACTCTTAGACCTGTCATATTGGACTAAGCCAAGAATAAATTCTGACCTGATCTTTTTTCCTTCATACTTCTTGTTTTACTGAGTATATATAACGGTTCACTAATCGACGTATTAAAATGTCTACTCCAGGGGCAGCCACAACTCCCAGAAAAGAGACAAATTCTCACTGAAAAACGGGGTTTTGTGAATATCTTCTCAAATCTAATCATAATCTTACTTTGGTACAATCAACCTCATAAGCGCACCCAAGGGGGCTCAGGGAGCTCGACCCCCCCTCCCCCTTAAGCTCGAACAGGAAATTTTTTTATTACAAAAATGTGAAAAAGTAAATTTTTTTTGATCCTGAAACATGATTTTTCAAAAAAAAATTCACCCTCATTTCGCTCGAGCATGGCAGTATTCTAATCCTTCTATTTTAAAAATTGATGATTTTTCACTGATCTTTCGGTCAAAAATCACTGCTTTCTCAATCAATTCCCAGTTTGTCAGAAAAAATCGACAATTTTGACTAAAAAATCAGTGTAAAATAACTGAAATTCCGTAATTTTTTAATTTTACTTAGCTCAAATCCGTTTATGAATTATATCAACCTACTGAAAATACCCTGACCACGCCAGCGCCACTGAAATAACAAGTTACTGAATTTTTTCATAGAAATTTCACCCCTCCCCTATTTTTTTGCCCCTCCTTTAAATAATTTCTGGGTGCGCTTATGTCCGACTTTGTTAATTCTTCAGCTCCGGTTTCAACGAAACTTGAATTATTAAAAGAGCATGTAAAAGAATCTTAGTACATTGTAAAATTTTTAGTTGTTCGATTCAATTTTTAGTTTTTTTTGGCGAATTTTCGATAACACCTTCAATGGTGAAAATAAGTTTTTTTTAAAATAATTTCTTTTTGAATTAAATTTTCAATAATTTAGTTCCCATCTCATATCGGATTCGCATTTTTCAGTTGATCTGAAGCTTCCAGGAAGAAATCAACCATCTCCAGTTTTCTCGATTTCATAAAATGTGCTGCAATTTCTCCAAAACAAGCATAAATCAACTTCTCCATTTGAAAAATGCAACATTCGTTTACACTTTTGAGAATTCTGATTAAATAATCCACAGTTCTAGCAAATTCCTTCGAGAAAATTCACATAAAATTTCTAATGACGTAATGAGAATGGTAGACTGTGAAGTATCACAAATCGTCAGATCAAAATGAAATTCAATGTGTGCATAGAATATAAAAATATGTACTATTTCCACCAATCCACCATGTATTGACTATTGGACTTCTCTTACCTCATATATGTGTGAATTTTTCAATTTCTCTGGATCATTGGTTTCGTTTCGATTTGACGATTTCTTTCAAGATTTTTAAAATAAAAGTTGTATAAAAAATGGAGTTAGTCGTTCAGTTTTGACGTTGTTGGGCAAAAAATCAACCACCTGCTCGTTTATTTAGTTTTCAAAATATTGCTCGGTTCCGAAATTTAATATTTTTTACTCGATAAATTTTTTCGTTTCAGATACATAAGTTTGTAGTCTTTTGAATTTTGTAGTGAAAAATAAAACTATTGAGGTCAACCAATATTGTTCGATTTTCGACTAATATCTATTTCTTTGATTAAAAAAACATTTTATAAATTTTTTTGAAAAATTATTTGTCCCTTTAATTTTAAAAATGGACAAAATGTTCACCTTGCGTTTTTTCTCAGTAATACTCGGTTGCATCCGAATCTCTTCAGTCAAAATCCCCTCGCCAGATATTTTGTATTAAAAAATTTGTAATACTCATTTTAAAAGAATAAGGCTTATTCTCGTTGAGACAAAAAAAAAAAAACATCACAGGTTCAAAGCTCTCAGAACACGCGGTTACACACCATAATACGAGCAGTTTTTAGGTACAGAGGGAGGACAGCCAGAGCTCGACTGAAGAACAATGAGTATGTCGGTAGTGTACGTATAGTCGTGCCAAAGTATGCATTGTTTCTAACATAACAATGAACATAAAACGTTTGTGGCTTTTGGTATAGCGAATAGCTATGGCTATTTGGCATCGTATCTGGTCACTTTTCGTGGCGAATGTCACCCTAAACAAATTATCAGCCATTTATTCCCCTGCACGGACCAGGGCCATCACGTCGCTCCGACGTGGCAAAATTTTCGACATCAATGCGAATTATACTTGGCCTTCAAAATCCCCCATGCATCCCGAAAGGGCGGAAAACCGTCCACGCCTCGACGCGACGCGACAGACGCCAACGTTAACGACACTTTTACACAAATCGTGCCCATTGATTAGCCATAGTACTAGATTTTTCCACTAATTTCTCCGCCGGTGTTTTGTTCGATTTGCTATTATAATGCAGAAGTACCGGAAACGTTCGTACGTCGCGAACAATAACCTCCATCCAAAAATACCATTATATTAGAAAAGCTCTCTGTGTATGGATAATTTTCACCTCTGCTCTTTGTGTTTTGCTCGCGCGCGCTTTTTTTCTCTCTCTCTCGCTTCTTTATTGTCTTCCCATACATTTCATTCTAGTTCTCTCGACAATCACGTGCGAAACAGTTTAGCGATTAAATTTTTCATTATAAAGAGAATTCGCGCCGCGACATCTCGCAATGTCACGTAGAACATGAATTTAAATAAAATATTTTTTTAAAAAAAGGCGAAAGAAAAAATCCCAAGTGTTGAAACGAAAGCGTTGTTTAATTCAGTGGAATGTTGAAAAAAGACCATTAGGGTTTCAATACGTCGTACTGGAAAAAAGCTAAAACAATGACCTCGTCATTTAAACGTTACCATTCTATACCCAGGGGTATGTTTCGGAATTTTTTATACATTTCTTCGTTATAATTACGAGTTAATTAAGATTAATCAACGTGACATTTTTGCATTAACTGGATCATTAATTGTGTAAAACATTCGTAGTCTTCATCACTCAATGTTACCTGTATTGTAAATTGAATGATAACTGCGAAAAGAGAATAAATTCTTGGGAAATTAGCTGGATTGGGTATCCGAAGCGTAGAATTTTTAAAGAAGTTCATTATCAGAATGGTTAAGTGCTTAAAATTAATTTAAATGTTATATGAACACTTATAACTGCATTAGAGTTGTTTTATATGCTTAGAAAGAATTCTAGCCTTGAAAAAATTGATTGGATTTATTCTTTCAAAATTTCATGGAATTTGTTGATCTATTGCTAAATCATGAAAACTGGTGAAATTATTTCAAAAACTGTTGAAATATTTTGAAACCATGTTCAAAATATCTTGATTTCATTTCAAGTATTTTAAAAGCCATAAAAAATGGTTCACGTCATAAAAAGAATTACAAAACTGGAAAATAAATTTTGAACATAAAATTTATTGAGATAGATATTGTTAAAATTTTCTGAAAAAGTATAAAAGTCCGTAAAATTTTATTAAAATTCGGTAAACTTTAGTAAAACTTCTGCCAATTTTGATAAAAATTGGACAGAAGCATTAAAAACTGTTGAAATTTGCTGTGGGTAAGATGTTCAAAATGATTTTTGCTAAAAGTAAAATTTATTATATTGCTTAAGAAGTTCTCCAACAGGGTGTCTACAAAACAAGTAGTGAAGGTAATGAAATTAATGATTTTAAAAATAAGTCGGTAGTGAAAGTGATGACGAAATACTCTCTCATTTCTGAATCAGTGAAATTTATCAAAAATCACTGATAAACAGTCAGAATTGCAGCACAGTAATAAATCAAAGAAAAGTTTTTCACTGAAGGCAAGTCAGTGAAATATAAGCACTGGAAATCAGTGAAAATTCACTGAAAATTCTGTGATATTTATGAAATTTACTGAAAAATTGGTGAAATTCTTTGAATAATCAGTGAAAAATTGCTTGATTTTTCCTGTGCTGCAATTCTGTCTGTTGATCAGTGATTTTTCACTGATTTGAAATGAGAGAGTAGTGATTTAGTCAAAATTTCAAAAAAAAAAAGTGGTGATAAAATGAAAAAAACATATTACGACAAATTCGACGAGAAAAGTCGTTCTCGCAGCCCTGGGGCCAATTTCGTGATATGATCATTAGGGTGGTCCTTATTTATACTTGATGAAAAAATTTTTTTCGAATTTTTCTCGTACCCCCCCCCCCCCTCAAAGTTGTTCCTTTTTATGAGAAAATAATTCCTTGAAATTTTTGGCCACCAAAGTTAATATTAACACGTGCCTGTAAGCCCCCCAAAATTCCAAAATTTAAAAAAATTGAAAAATACAGCGAAATTACTAAAATTTTAAATTTTTGTGCCAAACTCATTTTAACTACTTACCTTTTCATGAAAATTGGTTTTAGAAAATTTTTGATCCCCTTCCCTTACAAATAAGTGGTACCGGTATGGTATTCAAACGAGCTAAACAATCGATAGGAGGACGTAACCCGGCGAAAAATGACATTACAGGCCTTTTTTGCTGAAAATGGTCTAACGTAAGACCAAGTCCTGGGCACAATATAATCACCCAACCATCCCAAACCTGTTTCTATCCCCCTACGGTGGATCAAAGTCCCCCAAAATGGGTTTTTGCTTCTCCCTCCTCAGATTTTAATTATTGAGTAAAATTAGTTCAGTAGCTTTTCAATCTGCACCACAATACCTACAAAACGCATGTTTACAAATTTTTTTAGCAAGGGAGCCAAACCTCTAACCATCTTTTGGGGCATGACGTGAAAAATGTGGATAAATTTTACCCACGTTTTTACCACCACTGGAAACACTTTTTCCATGCGGTGAAATATGTGTTTAATTTTTCATCCATGGATTTACCACAACTGCAAACACTTTTTCTATGAGGTGAAAGATGTAGATAAATTTTATCCACGTTTTTACCACCACTGGAAACACGTTTCCCATGTGGTGAAATATGTGGATAAATTTTATCCACGTCTTTACCGACACTGAAAACACTTTTTCCTTGTGGTGAAATATGTGGAGAAATTTTATCCACGTTTTCACCCTTCTCTGAAATGACTTTTTTTATGTGGTGAAATATGTGGATAATTTTTATCCACGTTTTCACCCCTCTCTAAAATGACTTTTTTTATGTGGTGAAATATGTGGATAATTCTTATCCACGTTTTTACCACCACTGGAAACACTTCTTCTTTGCGGTGAAATATGTGGGTAAATTTTATCCACGGTTTTACCACAACTGGAAACACTTCTCCCTTGTGGTGAAATATGTGGTTAATTTTTCATCCATGGATTTACCACCACTGGAAACACTTTTTCTATGACGTGAAATATGTGGATAAATTTTACCCACGTTTTTACCACCACTGGAAACACTTATTCCTTGTGGTGAAATATGTGGAGAAATTTTATCCACGTTTTTACCACCACTGGAAACACTTTGTCCTTGTGGTGAAATATGTGGATAATTCTTATCCACGTTTTTACCTCCACTTTGAACACTTTTTCCATGTGGTGAAATATGCGGATAAATTTTATCCAGCGATTTACCACCACTGGAAACACTTTTTCCATGTGGTGAAATATGTGGATAAATTTTATCCGTGGTTTTACCACAACTGCAAACACATTTTCCATGTGGTGAAATATGTGGATAAATTTTATCCATGTTTTTACAGACACTGGAAACACTTTTTCCATGTGGTGAAATATGTGGTTAATTTTTTATCCACGGTTTTACCACAACTGGAAACCCTTTTTCTATGAGGTGAAATATGTGGGTAAATTTTATCCATGGTTTTTCCACAACTGGAAACACTTTTTCTATGCGGTGAAATATGTGGAGACACCCTTCTCTGAAATGACTTTTTTAATGTGGTGAAAGATGTGGATAATTCTGATCCACGTTTTTACCACCACTGGAAACTCTTTTTCCTTGTGGTGAAATATATGGTTAAATTTTATCCGCCGTTTTACAACAACTGGAAACACTTTTCCCTTGTGGTGAAATATGTGGATAAATTTTACCCATGTTTTTACCACTACTGGAAACACTTTTTCAATGTGGTGAAATATGTGGTTAATTTATCATCCATGAATTTACCACAACTGGAAACACTTTTTCTATGAGGGTGAAAGATGTAGATAGATTTTATCCACGTTTTTACCACCACTGGAAACACTTCTTCTTTGCGGTGAAATATGTGGGTAAATTTTATCCACGGTTTTACCACAACTGGAAACACTTTTCCCTTGTGGTGAAATATGTGGTTAATTTTTCATCCATGGATTTACCATCACTGGAAACACTTTTTCTATGACGTGAAATATGTGGATAAATTTTACCCACGTTTTTACCACCACTGGAAACACTTATTCCTTGTGGTGAAATATGTGGAGAAATTTTATCCACGTTTTAACCACCACTGGAAACACTTTGTCCTTGTGGTTAAATATGTGGATAATTCTTATCCACGTTTTTACCTCCACTTTGAACACTTTTTCCATGTGGTGAAATATGCGGATAAATTTTATCCAGCGATTTACCACCACTGGAAACACTTTTTCCATGTGGTGAAATATGTGGATAAATTTTATCCGTGGTTTTACCACAACTGCAAACACATTTTCCATGTGGTGAAATATGTGGATAAATTTTATCCATGTTTTTACAGACACTGGAAACACTTTTTCCATGTGGTGAAATATGTGGTTAATTTTTTATCCACGGTTTTACCACAACTGGAAACCCTTTTTCTATGAGGTGAAATATGTGGGTAAATTTTATCCATGGTTTTTCCACAACTGGAAACACTTTTTCCATGCGGTGAAATATGTGGAGACACCCTTCTCTGAAATGACTTTTTTAATATGGTGAAAGATGTGGATAATTCTGATCCACGTTTTTACCACCACTGGAAACTCTTTTTCCTTGTGGTGAAATATATGGTTAAATTTTATCCGCCGTTTTACAACAACTGGAAACACTTTTCCCTTGTGGTGAAATATGTGGATAAATTTTACCCATGTTTTTACCACCACTGGAAACACTTTTTCAATGTGGTGAAATATGTGGTTAATTTATCATCCATGGATTTACCACAACTGGAAACACTTTTTCTATGAGGGTGAAAGATGTAGATAGATTTTATCCACGTTTTTACCACCACTGGAAACACTTCTTCTTTGCGGTGAAATATGTGGGTAAATTTTATCCACGGTTTTACCACAACTGGAAACACTTTTCCCTTGTGGTGAAATATGTGGTTAATTTTTCATCCATGGATTTACCATCACTGGAAACACTTTTTCTATGACGTGAAATATGTGGATAAATTTTACCCACGTTTTTACCACCACTGGAAACACTTATTCCTTGTGGTGAAATATGTGGAGAAATTTTATCCACGTTTTAACCACCACTGGAAACACTTTGTCCTTGTGGTTAAATATGTGGATAATTCTTATCCACGTTTTTACCTCCACTTTGAACACTTTTTCCATGTGGTGAAATATGCGGATAAATTTTATCCAGCGATTTACCACCACTGGAAACACTTTTTCCATGTGGTGAAATATGTGGATAAATTTTATCCGTGGTTTTACCACAACTGCAAACACATTTTCCATGTGGTGAAATATGTGGATAAATTTTATCCATGTTTTTACAGACACTGGAAACACTTTTTCCATGCGGTGAAATATGTGGAGACACCCTTCTCTGAAATGACTTTTTTTATGTGGTGAAATATGTGGATAATTCTGATCCACGTTTTTACCACCACTGGAAACACTTTTTCCTTGTGGTGAAATATGTGGATAACTTTTATCCACGGCTTTACCACAACTGGAAACACTTTTCCCTTGTGGTGAAATATGTGGATAAATTTTATCCACGGTTTTACGTCCACTTTGAACACTTTTTCCATCTGGTGAAATATGTGGATAAATTTTATCCACGTTTTTACAGACACTGGAAACACTTTATCCATGTGGTGAAATATGTGGTTAATTATTTATCCACGGTTTTACCACAACTGGAAACCCTTTTTCTATGAGGTGAAATATGTGGGTAAATTTTATCCATGGTTTTATCACAACTTCAAACACATTTTCCATGAGGTGAAATATGTTGGTAAATTTTATCCATGGTTTTACCACAACTGGAAACACTTTTTCCATGCGGTGAAATATGTGGAGAAATTTTATCCACGTTTTCACCCTTCTCTGAAATGACTTTTTTTATGTGGTGAAACATGTGGATAATTCTGATCCTACCACCACTGGAAACTCTTTTTCCTTGTGGTGAAATATATGGTTAAATTTTATCCGCCGTTTTACAACAACTGGAAACACTTTTCCCTTGTGGTGAAATATGTGGATAAATTTTACCCATGTTTTTACCACCACTGGAAACACTTTTTCCATGTGGTGAAATATGTGGTTAATTTATCATCCATGGATTTACCACAACTGGAAACACTTTTTCTATGAGGTGAAAGATGTAGATAAATTTTATCCACGTTTTTACCACCACATGGGAAACACGTTTCCCATGTGGTGAAATTTGTGAAGAAATTTTATCCACGTTTTCACCCTTCTCTGAAATGACTTTTTTAATGTGGTGAAATATGTGGATAATTCTTATCCACGTTTTTACCACCACTGGAAACACTTCTTCTTTGCGTTTAAATATGTGGGTAAATTTTATCCACGGTTTTACTAGTGTTCAACAAATAACCGGTTATTTGGACAGCTATCCAAATATCCGGATATTTGCCAAATATCCGAATAATCGAAAATAAGGAGCTTCAGTGAAAATTCCGCCAGGAGTGCTAAATAAAATTTCAAAAAATTAAAATTATGCAACGCCCTCTGCAGGACAAGGGTGAAAGTGTGAAATTTGTAAAATGTTCGTGAACGACTTCGGGAGCTCTCGGAAAAGTTCAACCATTTTCGGGAGCTGTTCGGCAATTTCCGATATCCGGTTATGTAACCGGTTATTTGGATAGCTATCCGATTAATAATTGGTAATTGGATATCCGGTTATTTGTTGAACACTGGGTTTTACCACAACTGGAAACACTTTTCCCTTGTGGTGAAATATGTGGATAAATTTTATCCACGGTTTTACCTCCACTTTGAACACTTTTGCCATGTGGGGAAATATGCGGATAAATTTTATCCAGCGGTTTACCACCACTGGAAACACTTTTTCCATGTGGTGAAATATGTGGATAAATTTTATCCACGTTTTTACAGACACTGGAATCACTTTTTCCATGTGGTGAAATATGTGGTCAATTTTTTATCCACGGTTTTACCACAACTGGAAACCCTTTTTCTATGAGGTGAAATATGTGGGTAAGTTTTATCCATGGTTTTACCACAACTTCAAACACATTTTCCATGAGGTGAAATATGTGGGTAAATTTTATCCATGGTTTTACCACAACCGGAAACACTTTTTCCATGCGGTGAAATATGTGGAGAAATTTTATCCACGTTTTCACCCTTCTCTGAAATGACTTTTTTTATGTGGTGATACATGTGGATAATTCTGATCCACGTTTTTACCACCACTGGAAACAGTTTTTCCTTGTGGTGAAATATGTGGATAAATTTTATCCACGGTTTTACCACCACTGGAAACACTTTTTCCTTGCGGTGAAATATATGGTTAAATTTTATCCACGCTTTTACCACCACTGGAAACACTTTTCCCTTGTGGTGAAATATGTGGATAAATTTTACCCATGTTTTTACCACCACTGGAAACACTTTTTCCATGTGGTGAAATATGTGGTTAATTTATCATCCATGGATTTACCACCACTGGAAACACTTTTTCCTTGTGGTGAAATATATGGTTAAATTTTATCCACGCTTTTACCACCACTGGAAACACTTTTCCCTTGTGGTGAAATATGTGGTTAAATTTTATCCACGCTTTTACCACCACTGGAAACAATTTTTCCTTGTGATGAAATATGCGGATAAATTTTACCCACGTTTTTACCACCACTGGAAACACATTTTCCATGTGGTGAAATATGTGGTTAATTTTTCATCCATGGATTTACCACAACTGGAAACACTTTTTCTGTGAGGTGAAAGATGTGGATAAATTTTATCCATGTTTTTACCGACACTGAAAACACTTTTTCCTTGTGGTGAAAAATGTGGATATATTTTATCCACGTTTTCATCCTTCTCTGAAATGATTTTTTTTATCTGGTGATATATGTGGATAATTCTTATCCACGTTTTTACCACCACTGGAAACACATTTTCAATGTGGTGAAATATGTGGATAAATTTTACCCACGTTTTTACCACCACTGGAAACACATTTTGCATGTGGTGAAATATGTGAATAAATTTTATCCACATTTTTACCACAACTGGAAACACTTTTTCCTTGTGGTGAAATATGTGGATATATTTTATCCACGTTTTCATTTTTCTCTGAAATGATTTTTTTTATGTGGTGATATATTTTTATCCACGGTGTTACCTCCCCTTTAAACACTTTTTCCATGTGGTGAAATAGGCGGATAAATTTTATCCACCGTTTTACCACAACTGGAAACACATTTTCCATGTGGTGAAATATGTGGATAAATTTACCACAACTTGAAACACTTTTTCCTTGTGGTGAAATATGTGGATAAATTTTTTACACGGTTTCACCACCACTGGAAACACTTTTCCCCTGTGGTGAAATATGTGGATAAATTTTATCCACGGTTTTACCACCACTGGAAACACTTTTTCCATGTAGTGAAATATGTGGATAAATTTACCACAACTTGAAACACTTTTTCCTTGTGGTGAAATATGTGGATAAATTTTTTCCACGGTTTCACCACAACTGGAAACACTTTTCCCTTGTGGTGAAATATGTGGATAAATTTTATCCACGGTTTCACCACAACTGGAAACACTTTTCCCTTGTGGTGAAATATGTGGATAAATTTTATCCACGTTTTCACCCTTCTCTGAAATTTTTTTTTTATGTGGTGAAATATGTGGATAATTCTTATCCACTTTTTTACCACCACTGGAAACACTTTTTCCTTGTGGTGAAATATGTGGATAAATTTTATCCAAGGTTTTACCAAAACTGCAAACACATTTTCCTTTTCATGAATAATGAATTACTTGGAGGAGTTTGGCCACAAAAATTAAAATTTTAAAATTTTTTGATAAGAATTGGTATTTTTTATATTTTGACTAATGAGGGACATTGATGGGCTTACAGGCACGTGTTAATTTCAAAAACATGAAAAATAAAAAAATAGGGAATTATTTTCTCATAAACAGGAACAACGTTGAGGGGGGAGGGGGTACGCAAAATTTCTCAAACTTGAAAATAAGGATCACCCTAATGATCATGTATGAGCCCAGATCTGCTCAGATCTAACAAGGAACAAAGAACCAAAAAGAACCAAACATTTGTTTGAGAGCGTTGAGAACAAAAAAACGAAGAACAAAACAAGAAAAGAACGAGAACCAATTTTAAGTTGCTCAAGTTTTAATGTAATTATAATTTTTGTAACTTCTAGTTTAAAAGTTCATTTTCTCAAAGTTTGCTTTTGTTTTGACTTCATAATTGAGATTAATCAACGAAACGAATTTGTTGATAAAATACAAAAAAAAAATATATCTCACCTTTTCACCAAAATACAAATAAAAATCGAGAACAAGAATGTTGCTTGAAGAACGAGAATAGGAACGATTTTTAAAGAATGAGAACGAAATTTGAGAACAAAAAAGAGTGAATAAACAAAGAACCAAAAGTTTTGAGAACGAGAACCGAACGATAACCAAAATTTCATCGTTTTCGCAGCCCTAAATTGGTCGCATCTCATCGGATCTGCTTCGAATTAAATATAATTAGTTCTCCTCAGACTTGATTACCTATATTTCCCAAATATGATAATTTTTCCCGATTTTTAATAAAAAATTGTTAGATCTGAAACGTCAAAGTGGCTGTATTTGAGCAGATCTAATCAGATTTAATCAAAGTTGAGCAGGTCAGATATGGATAGATCTGGGCTTGTGTTATCATGTCTGAGGAGAAGTTATCATATTAGAATCGAAGAGATCTGATCAGATGCTGCCAATTTCATGATCTGATTATCTCTTCTCAGATATTATCGTGTATGAATCCAGATCTACTCAGATCGGACGACTTTTCCTTGGGCTGCTCTCCCTGATAATCGAAGTATTGAAATTTTAGTTTTTGAAGGTATAAGCAATTTGAAGAATTTCTTGTTATTCGTCCTCTTTTCCGTAACGAGCAGTAAAAAAGTTGAAAAAAGCTTTGTTATTCGACGTCACTGCTGTTGAAATGAAATATCGATAAGTTTATACATTTCTACGTTATTTTTAGCCCATTTTCTTGAAAAGCCAAGAATTTTTCTTACAGTTTTAAATATTTTTTATAACATGTGGAAAAACTTTTGAGATATTTGGTAGGTAGATATATTTTATTTTATTGTTTTTTTTTTTTCATCTTGGGCAGCTTTCATTCTATTCTTCATTCAATGTTTAGAAAAAAATAAACAAAACAACGCGTATTTAAATTCAATGCCTGATGCATTTTATGATTTTGAAAATGGTCACACGATTATTTACGGCAAACAGAGTATGCAATTTTATTAACACCTAGTGAAACATCATTTAAATGTGTTATTTGAGAATAAATTCAATTCGTACGAGAATTCCGATTTTTTTTTCAAATTTATGTATTGAAGAATTTTTATAGTGAAGTCTGGCGATTATTTGCGGCAAACTGAGTATGCAACTTTATTAACACCTAGTGAAAAATCATTAAAATGTGTATTTGGAAATAGAAGAAATTTGTATGAAAATACAGTTTTTTTTCAAAATGTTGAACAATTTTTATTATGAAATTTTGCGATTATTTACGGCGAACAGAGTATGCAATTTTATTAACATTGAAAAAAATCATTCAGTAATGCGTACCATTTGAGAATTTTAAAACGTTTTTATCGATTTTTTTTTCAAAATGTTTAAAGATTTTCATATTATTTTGAACGATGGTTCTCTTTTAAATGACTTCATTCTCATTTTATCGTTTTTTGTTTTATTTCAACAAAGTCAACTAGGAGCTTGAATAATTTTTTACACATCCAAAAATGTTTGTAATATTTTTTTTAAAAATACAGTATATTGAGGCAGTTATTGATTTTAGATCATTTTAAACAATTTTTCATGAAATATTCAACTTTTTTCAGTTTAAAGAACTTGATCATTTTTAAACCAATTTTTACGTTCATAAATTGGATGTTTTGATTTCAAAGAATTGATGTGGTTTTTTTTTGATTGAAAGGAACTTAACAATTCTATAGTTTTTCAACATTTTTATACAGTTTATGATATCTATACAGCTTTACAAAATTTTCTCCTTTTTTTCATCATTCTTAAAAACGTTCATATAAATTAACATATTTAAGGTAGAATTTTGTTTGTTTTTTTATTTTTATACTGAAAGAAAGAAAAAACGTTTAGCAAAGTCATTGGTTCACTCAAAGGTTTGGTGAATTTTAGACCATGGAAAAAGTCTGTTCAGATTTTTCGGTGTTTCCCATTCCCATAGTAACAAATATGCTTCAATCCAAATATTTTAAGGGCATTTGTCTCTTAAATTTGAAAGTTATCCACGTGTATTGGGATCCACTCACCATACATTCCGTTAAGTATTCGGCGAAATGTTGAATAATGTAATGTATCGTCGATGGGAAAAAAACCTTAGCCGATTGCCAGCTACCTACACTAACTCTATATCTACAGATGCGAAGTTGATTTAATATATATTTAATGAAAAACAAATTGCCATCAAACGCACCCACGCGCCCGAGAATCAAACTATGATAAATTATGCACCCTCTTGAACAATTCCAGCAGCAGCGCGAGTATTTCGACAAATAAATTCTAAATATTTATATTTTCGAAGCATCATAGTTGATTTGTTTTGGAAAAAATTAAACGTAATTTTCCTCCTTATGAAAATGTCGTTTGAATTTTAATTTATCTTTGAAAGTTTACGCTTTGTTTTGTTTAAAAGATGCAAGCTTTTCTAAACGTGGTATGAATTGAGCCAAGTTTTAAAGTACTGTCAGTTGCAAAATATATTTCGAGGAAACATTGCTTATAATTTAAGAAGAAAAGTTGAATCAACATAGCGCGAAGTTTAAAGTCACGTATTCGGATTCCCTGGTGCAAGCAGCGCACAACCATGCCGAAGAAGCAGAGAGAAAAAAAGAGCACGAATCTTTACTTTTTCAATTCGTTGCATATTAGGCGGAAAATTATGCGATTAAAAAGTTTTGTTTTTTTACTTCGCGTTTTACTGCCGTTTTTCCTTACAAATCTCGTTTTGGAAGATTTTTTTTTTCATTATTTTGCCAAACAACTTTTTAATGAAGTATTTTTAGCGCGCGTGCAATTATTTTATATCGAATTCGTATTCCTATATATTTTCTCACGCTCCAGTTATTCTGCACGAACAAATGGCACAAAAAATTCTTTAAATAACATTTCACTCACCAACAGCTACGTGTAGTTTTTTTTTCCTCGTCCGAACTAAATGCTATATCTACCTACAATAGGTACCAGCGGTGAACGAAATACGAGTTTAATAGCAGGTACATAATAAAAATTAATTTAATGTGATATCTGAAAATGGCATTTTACTTTTGCCGCAAAGGAAATTCGAAATGCTGAGATAGAGTTGTCATTTAAAAATTTCATTATTTTTTCAATACGATGCGATGCTGGTAAATGTCGAACGACTTTTGTTTTTAGAAACGAATTTAACACGCAGGTTAGGTAAACGTGACATTTCGTTTATTCGATTGTTGTTTCTTTTTCCTTTTCCTTCATATTATTATTTTTGTTTTACGAATTATTATTCTTTTATCTAAAATGGTATGTGGGTAGGGGTTTCTGTTTTACTAGTTCGAATATGGAGCTCGAACTTTGACCGAATTATAAACGCGATAACAAAATTATTTTTTGTCCTAATTTCACAAAACATTTTCATTTTGGGCCTTTTTTCTCGTAGCAATATGTCGTGTGGTGAAAAATGAATCAGTTCGCGAACAGTCCTATAGCAGTGGTTTTTATCATTGTCAATATTTTTTTCCAATTTTTCCTTCGTTGAAACACCTGATGATAATTATTGGTTCGATAATGAAAAATAAATTTTCTTGAAATGTTTTTTTTTTTTCGATTGTCACGATGTATTGGAAGAATTCATTTTTTCAAAAATGTAGTACGAGAATTTCTTTTTTTACAAGAAATTTATTTAAACGGGGAATTATTAAATTGTACGAAGCCTGAATAAACAAGAAGAGTCGAGAAAACTTTGAGTTTAGATTCTCGTTTCTTACAGTCAGTACAGAAATTTCAAATTCAACGCGAAATATTTGAAAATATGAAAAAGAAAGGTATTGAAATCTCGTGGGTTACTTAATTTTTAATGTGGAGTCGAAATTAATTCATTTTACACTCTAATTTTTGAAATTTTTCCAGCAAAACAAATCTTCACCATTGAAACTGAAAAAGAGAATGTCACTTTTAAAAAAATTGAATGGGAACCTTTCTTTTCAGTCATATGAACGGATATTATCTCGAAAATTCAAGCCAAAAATTAAATGAAAAATGCATATAAATCATAAAATGAGGAAATAACTACAAAAGATGTGCATTTTATAAAAAAATTTGAAAAAGTTGAGAAATTTTTGAATTTTTTCTCCAAAATTTTTTTAAATCGCGAAAATTTATCTAAAAAATCCAAATATTTTCGAATCGTAATATTTCAAAAGTTTGGTAGTAAAAAACTTTGGCAAATTAATTTTCTTCCCTGCTTATTCTCTGTTTTTGTTGTTTTTTCTGTACAGGGTGACTGAAAATTGCTTCCCCAAAAAAATTTAAAATTTCGGTAAAAAATAATTATTGATACGGTAAATTTTTTTTGGTCATATTCTACTAATATAGATCGTCTTCTAATCTCTGTATAATTTATAACCCGAAAAAATTCAATATTGCGCAATTTTTCCCTTAAACCAGAGCATTAATTCAATAATGCTGAATTAAATCACCTGACTCCAATTTGTGAAGCGCTGAAATGTAATCCTCCTTATTTCAAAATTGAACGCACTGTTTTCAGATTAACAGGGTTCAATTCAAGATTTTGAGGAACTTGTCACCTATCCACAGAAATTCCTAGATTTTATTCCACGCAATTTTTAAATTTCGTTCGACTAGGTTTAGCTATAGCATTGTAAGCGGAAATCAAATTATTCTTCACAAAAAATTCAAAAATGATTGAGAATTTTTGAAGAGGCCTGTGTTCGAATAGTAATGGACCAAGGATGCTGCCAGAGTTGAAATTTTTTGGATAAGTTAATTAGGGAATTTTTGCTAAGCATTTTTTTTGGGGAACTACTTTTCGGTCACCCTGTACAATGATGAAATATGATCATTTTTGAAAAAAAAATTGAAAACAGTTTTTTTAAATTAAAAAAGAAAAAAAATGTAATAATCGAAGCTTTTGACTTATTATAACTTCTTCCCCCCTGAAAAAAACAATCAAAGTTCAGGTCAGCAAAAAACAGTGGATGGAATGGGGGGAGAGGATATCACGAGTGAAATATTTTTGGGAAATTATGGGTGTTTTTTCAAAATTTTTCAAATTTCGTTCTTTTTTCTCCCGAGAAACCTATTCGGTCTCAATAGTTTCCTACTTAACTATGTCACTACTAAAAATCTGTCAAATTGTGAATCTCTTTTCAATTTATTATTTTTTTTCAAATTACAAATATATACCTGGAATTGAAATCATTTTTTCCGTTTTATAAAATTTGCTTTGAGGCAGGATCCTCTTTGGTGTATCATGAAAAACTAAAGAGAAAAAAAAAATACTCGGAAAAGCAGTAGATTTTTTTGCAAATTCTCCATCTCTCTCTGCAGTATTACATTTGAAAGCCTTACTCCCTAAATTTGAATGAGTCAAAAATGTCAAAATTGACTGATGAAATAGACAAAATTAGGTCACTGATAATCAGTCAAATTCCACTGTTTCCCCTGTTAGGTAATCAGTGCCATTTTACTGCCAATCAGTGAAAAATTACCGATTCAATCAGTGAATTTTCATTATTGAATCAGTAAAAATTAAATGACTGATTGCAATCTGTCAAAATTCACTGATTGAATCAGTAAATTTTTTTCACTGATTTCAACAGTGACTCAATTCTGTCTATTTAAATCAGTCAATGTTGACTGATTCAAATTTAGAGAGCAGGAAAAAAAGTTCTGGGGGATTCGTGCAGACATCTTGCTAAAATCCTAGATTTCATGTTGGTAAAGAGTCTGAAAAATAATGAAAAATTGATTTGGGAAATCTGGAAAAGTCAATAAATTTTTTTTTTCGAAATGACGAATACTTCGTTTTGAAAATTAAACTAACAATCGTGGTGATTTTTGCCTGTCGTCCAACTTGAAGGGCCTAGGTAACATTCAAAAATAATAAAAAACGTGTGAAAATTCTAAATTTTCGATATTTCACATGAATCAATTTTAGAATCAGGCAAAAAATGATAGGTGGGAAATTCCTTCAGTTTTTGAGCAATTTCTCATTCTTGTTATTTAAAAATAAATACATATTTTTTAATTCAAAATCTTCAGCAGTTCGGGAACCATTTTCATTATTATGAAATCTCTCTCGTTTTTTGTGATTTTAGACTTTATTAAAAGTACCAGTCACATTGACAGAAACGAACCGAAGTTGGTGTTTTGTAAAAAGACTACTAAACACAAAACATTCCAACATTTGTGTAATTTTTTCTGATTTCGCAACTCAGATGCAATTACATGTATGTATTCTCAATTTTTCGAATCGATAGGGGAAGTTCTTCAAATTCTGTAGAGTTCATCACTTTTGTTATTGTCCCCTGCCGCCTGTCTTTTGTTCAATTTTTGATCCTGTTCGTTGAGTAAAAATTTACCTTGAGGTATATTTTAGTAATGAAAAATTTCTGAAAATTTACAACTCCTGGGTTTCGTTTTGAAATTTTAAGAAAACAAATTAATTGCTTTTCATGATACTTTTGGATGCCAAAATCAGTATGAAACATCAAATGAGCATCCATCAAGTAATATAAAACTGGTTCATCAATACTCGAGCTACTTGAACGATGAGCATAGAAAATACTCATTCGAGTTTGCGGAAATTAGTGAAAAGGGAATTTCCCATCGTGCTATAAACGTAGTCAAACGAGGGCGAAATCTACTTGGCACAGCGAACTTGGCAACTTTGTCAATTACCAGCGATTATGTTACTCAGCGTTACGAATGAATACACGTACAAGTTTTTTGAAAACTTGTTACCACATTGCATTTGTTGCGGCGAGGGGAAAAAACACGAAAATAAAACTCCAGTCATTAGCTAATATATCAGAGGTCTTTCACGAGAGCAAAAAAGCAACCGAACTGCATACAGGATGAAAAAAGATGGTCTTGGAGCAAAAGTTGAATAACTTTTTTACGTAGGTACCGGAAAAATGTTCTTTTGCCACAGTCGCTACTCGGCTCAAGGAAGGGTAAAAATGTGTAATTCATTTTCAATAAAAGTTGAACAAGTTTGGGCTTTTAGTCGCTTTTAGAGTTTTTAGTTAAAGGCATGTTAATTGGCGTGGCTGCGACGGTGAAGTAGCAGTAGGAAAAAGCTAAACAAATTATTCACTAGCATCGACAGCTACTTACGTATGGGTGGCGATGGCGAGAAAAAAAAAAGAAAAAGTGGTCAGGCGCCGCCATAATAGGAACCCCTTTTTTTCAGCAAAGGGGTTGCAGTTATACTAAATTAAACTTTTTGCAATAAAGCTGTAAGCTATACCCAAGTAACAGCTGCAAGCAATGTGATCGGTTTTACGCTTTTCATTGTAATTTTTGCCTTTATTTCAGTTTAAAATGATATTAAATCCGTATTTAGACCCGACTCTCTCGAGCTGCTTAATTGCTTTTTGATTTATACACTTTAATTATTTCTTTATTTTTATTCACTTAACATTCAGACTACGATTTCTTTTCGAGACTTTGCTGGATTGTCGTCGCGTCGGGTTTGGTCGTGCAAACGTAATGAAGTGGAATTAAAAAGTCCACAACGGTGTGGAGTTGATGAGTAACTTTGGAAAATTTTTTGTTTGAAAAAAACCAGAATTTATGACACTTACGTATCTGTTTGTGTCTGACTAAAATTAATTTTGATTTAAATAAACGAGTGCATATGCCATAAAAAATTTAATACAAGGGACACTGATCGATTTTTAAAGAGAGCAAGTTTACGGTTAGAACTTGGAGAGTGCGGAGGTAAAAGGGTTCGATCCTAAAGCTGAGTTGAAATTCGAATGCAATGTCCTCGAAAAGGAACATCGCAAAGGATAGGTATGCCACGCAAAATTGTTGAAATTTTTCAAAATTTTGTCCTAAATTTTGGGGTATGGGGTGCTAAGTAAGTCAAAATTGAGAAATGAAGTCAAAATTCAGACCCACGTATCACGCCATATTTTTTTCAGAAATTTTAGCCACCTCAGTGAACTGCTTTACAAAGGGTGCGAAAAATTTTGGTACCTACTCTTTTCACCGTTGGGGTAAAAATGACCCATAAAAATTTTTAATCGTGGTGTTGGAAAACTTGAACTGAAACTCTAAATACAATACGCCTGCAACAAATTTTTTGTCGAATTTTGCATGTCCAATATAAACTATGTAAATTTTTGTTTTCCTGCGAATGAGCTGATAGATCTAGCAGTCTAAACTCAGAGAAGGGGGGGGGGGCATTTTCAGATCGGAATGAAATTTTCAAAATTATGTTTATTAGGTTCCAATAAAGATATTTCTGGTGGGAATTTTTTGAAAAGTACTTACAAATTTTTTGCTGAATTTTAAAAAAATCGTTGGGACAAATTAATGTGACTTTTTTGAGACTCATTCTATAGACCGGGAGCCGGCATAGAGCAGGCTCCCCCCTCCCCCACCCACCGATCCTCCAAAACATGTTTTTCTTAAAGAGAGATACTAGGGAACATTTCTAGCGGCTTTACTAACAAAATGGCGACCATTTTTATTGACCAGTCCCCTCAAAATCAACATTTTCCCTTCTAACTCCAAAACGATGTGACCTACGGAAAAATTTATAAGAACAAAAAATGTTTCAGATAAAATTTGTGATATTTTATGTCATTACGTTGAACGCGTAGTGGCCGCGTTCGCGAGATGCACGCGTGTGAAGTTGCGCACCGTGCTTGAGAATGAATGAATTACTCCTACAACACGACTAGTCCAGGTAGAACACCTTTTGTTCTTATAAATTTTGCCGTAGGTCGTACCATTTTAGAGTTAGTAGAGAAAATGTTAATTTTGTGGGGTTTGGTTAATGAAAATGACCACCATTTTGTTTGTAGGGCCAGTTTTTTTAGGACAACCGTTAGAACTGTTCCTTAAGATCCACCCTTTAAGAAAAAAATGTCGCGGAGGATTGGCAGGGGGTGCAGGACCCTTCTATGTTGGCTCCCGGTCTACTACCTCCTCCCACCATTTTGGCCGATGAATTCTGAAAAAATTCCCAAGGTGTCTGTCAGCAACGCTAACAAGAGTAATCAAAAATTAGCAAGAATTTTACCCTAGGTAGCAAAAATACCAGGAAAATAACAAAACTTTTCAACAATTTGATCTTCCTTGAATTATTTAATCGAAGAATAAAAAAATGAATTTTTTTGAACAAAGGGTATGGACGGATAAGGGGTGAATTTGGCCCCCGGCGCTTTTGGGCTCCTAAACACCTCAAGTCGTGTATATTGACTAGAAATAATTTTTCACACAATTTTGGACCCCTACCCCCCTCTCTTTTGGAGCTATGGCCATTTTATTGCATCATTTTCAAGAATTTTTAATTTCAACGGAAGTGAAGGAAATTTTCTGTTCTTTGGCACAAAGTTACATCTGGTAGAGGTGTATTCATGATAATTTTTTCAACAATTTTGGTGCACTCCTTCACGTTTTTTCGGCCATTTGAAGTTTTCAATCGTAAAAAATACCATATAAGCGAAGAGCGACCACCCTGGAAAAATTCCTAAAAAATACATTTTTTTATGTAGAATTTTACTATGTATTTGGTTTTGGCGATTTCTTTGAACTAAGGGCCGAAAATCGCGAAAAAACGTACAGAAATGTTGTAATTTTAGCAGATTTTTCAAATTTTGAGCGCTTTCTACAGAAAGAAATGATCAAATAAGGAAACCAATTTCAAATTCGTGTTCAGCAGGTCAAAATACCCCGGTAAACACCCGTTTCGTAATAGTTTTGATTAAAATTTCAAAATTCACCTTTCTCACTGATTTTTAATGAAAAAAAAAGTGAATTTCGAGACTTCGAGTAAAACGATCGCGAAAAACGTATTTTTCGGGGTATTTTGACCTGCTGAACACGAATATGGATTTGGTTTTTTCATTTCGTCATTTTCTCATGTGTACTACCTCTTTCTTCATCCCCAAGCCCCCATTCACACCCTTTTTTTCTAATTTATGTATATTTCAACGTCTTCGCCGAAATCCATCTGCTAAGACGTATTAGAGTTTGAGAGTTTTTCAGATAGGGTTTCATTTTTGCCACTTTTTTAATACCTTGATTTTATGGTAGTCCTGGAGTTGAAATCCTCCCATTTAAATTTCGAACTTCCTAATTCTATTAATAGTGATGTTATTGGTCTTAAATACGGTTTTATTTTCGGAAAAAAGGTGTTCTTGTGTTTTTGACCAACAATGCCCCCCCCATGCCCCCCTTAGAAAATCAATAATGAATTAATTTTGTGCAGCGCAACAACGAGATGCCAAAATGATAATTAGGAATATTTGAAAAAAATCAAGCATCTTTGATGCCCCGCTCCTGCTTTCGTGAAACATTTTTCAATCTCGAATTGCAATGTTGATTCTTGTGGAAAATTTTCAAAAAATTATTGTTCGAGATCTGGGCGCGCAATATTGTAACTCATTGGCACGATTTAATGTCAAAGACATGGAGGATACGTGGAAAATAAATTCACCATCACTCCTCTTGTACGGTTTCTGTAGCTGAAATTGGACTCAAAAAATTTGAAATGGAAAGATTTTGGTTTTCGACTAATTTTAGGTCGTAGAACAGGAATATGACAGTAATTATTGTGTATAATAATTTTCTTGCTCGAAAGACCCGATTCAAACTTGAAAATGAGGACGTTTTAGGGAAAAATGACGAAATGAAAAAAACAAATCCATATTCGTGCTCAGCAGGTCAAAATACCCCGAAAAATACGTTTTTCGCGATCGTTTTACTCGAAGTCTCGAAATTCACTTTTTTTTCATTAAAAATCAGTGAGAAAGGTGAATTTTGAAATTTTAATCAAAACTATTACGAAACGGGTGTTTACCGGGGTATTTTGACCTGCTGAACACGAATTTGAAATTGGTTTCCTTATTAGATCATTTCTTTCTGTATAAAGCGCTCAAAATTTGAAAAATCTGCTAAAATTACAACATTTCTGTACGTTTTTTCGCGATTTTCGGCCCTTAGTTCAAAGAAATCGCCAAAACCAAATACATAGTAAAATTCTTCATAAAAAAACGCATTTTTTAGGAATTTTTCCAGGGTGGTCGCTCTTCGCTTATATGGTATTTTTTACGATTGAAAACTTCAAATGGCCGAAAAAACGTGAAGGAGTGCACCAAAATTGTTGAAAAAATTATCATGAATACACCTCTACCAGATGTAACTTTGTGCCAAAGAACAGAAAATTTCCTTCACTTCCGTTGAAATTAAAAATTCTTGAAAATAATGCAATAAAATGGCCATAGCTCCGAAAGAGAGGGGGTAGGGGGTCCAAAATTTTGTGAAAAATTATTTCTAGTCAATATACACGACTTGAGGTGTTTAGGAGCCCAAAAGCGCCGGGGGCCAAATTCACCCCTTATCCGTCCATACCCTTTGAAGCAAAAATTTTTTAAATGAAAATGGGAAGATAAATTCAGAAAATGACAAAACTGTTCATTTTTCAGATCCAGTAGACATCTTGATTTCATTTAAGGGAAAAAAGAATTCTCATGATCTTGTGCCATGTGATTAAACCAGGTTGTCTTGGTCTACCGGTCGCGAAAATGGCGAAAAAGTCACGAATTTTGATTTAGGTCGCTACTTTCTCATTCCGAATCAGTGAAAAAATCACTGATAAATAGTCAGAATTGCAGCACAGGAAAAATCAAAGAAAATTCACTGATTTTCAGCGATTTTTCATTGATTACTCAAATAATTTTACAGATTTTTCAGTGAATTTCATAAATATCATTGAGTTTTCAGCGAATTTTCACTGATTTCCAGTGATTTTCTTTCACTGAAAACTTTTCACTGATTTATTACTGTGCTGCAATTCTGACTGTTTTTCTGTGATTTTTGATGAATTTCACTGATTCAGAAATGAGAGAGAAAAGTCGCGAAAAAGTCGCAACATTGATCCAAAATTCATCAAAAGTCCCGAATTTTTCCGAATTACTTGAATTTTTTTTGCCTTGTACAAAACAAAAAAAGCGAAGAAATTTCACCTTTTTGAACATTTTTTCTAAAAAATTTCGCACTCGCTTCCCTCGGGCTCATAAATTTCAAAACCAATGCTTAAATTATAAACCATCTTTTCCTTCTATTTCAGACAATTGAATATTTTGAAGCGGAAAAAGTATGTTTTGTGGGAGACTTAGTAGCGATCACGACTGGGATTTTCAAAGGGAGTACCTATCGTGCCCATTCTCGGGAAAATCTAAAAAAATCGGAGAATTTTGGAATTTTCAGTGGGATGTTTTAAAAATTATGAAGGAGAAATCATTTGGAAACATGTCTCTTATTTGCTGGTTTTAAAATAAATTCTTCAAAAAAATTTTGACCTCGCTTCGCTGGGGCCAAATAATCACATCATTATATTGGTAATTTGCTAATGTTTCAGACTTCTCATGAATTTATTTCTCAATTTTAGGCTCAAAATCCACGAAATCTATATCAGTAGGTAAATACTCAATAAACATGTAACAATTATTTTATCCGTTCTAACGTGTTTTTTCGTAGAATTTTCACCCTCGCTTCGCTCGGGCAGTAAATAGTTATCTTCTTCAACATAAAGTAACCCATTTTTAGAAAATTTTTGTGAAAAATTGTGTTTTTTTTTTAAATTAAAGAAGTACATATTTTTTTTCCATTAAATGAAATTTTTTCTGTAATTTTGATCTCGTTGATTTTTTTTTTTTTTGGGGGGGGGGTCGTCAAAATGAGAGGTAGATACTAGATACCTAAGAAAAAATTCACGAAATTTGATGAAGGGGTCAGTATAAGTCATATTTTTTGGGGACACTCTTTGTTAGATTGAATTTTGCTGTCATCTGTTCTACAGACTACTTCTTAAAACAAAACATTTTTTTGGGCTCCATCGTCCAATTTTTTCAAAATTTTCTGTGATTATACTAAGAATTATTAGGTATTGATATAGCAATTATCTATCTAGAAAAGAGCTAATTTAAACACCCTATTCATCGAAATTATCGCGCAAAATGCAATTTATCTTCCAGCCCCATTCAATTAATTTATTTTCCATGCGATACTCGCATGGAAAATACACTACATTCCACGTGTAAATTCCAACCCTCGAGAGTTCCAAGCCATAGATCTACACCTGACGAAAATTTTTTCAAAGCTAATTTCGCATATAAACTTTACGCTAGCGGGTGGTCGGGATTCTGCTTATTCTGAGATATTTCGCTACCGCCGTCGAATCGAATACGACAGAAATTTCGCAGCACGAAGCTCCCTAGCTCTCTCTAGAGGAGTCGTAAATATGAAATACATTCTTAGCTTGGCAAACTGATATGGCGCGGTTGTACGATAAATTAGGTAATGTTTTCGTCATAAATTTATATCAAGCCGTCGCAGGCGTGTTAATTCGCTACATTTTAAAGGTTATTTTATTGCCATGTTTATATCGGCGAGTTTATTAAAACAAGACGAGAAAAGCTGCGTGGAAGTGGGAAAAAAGTAGCAGCTCGCTCGCGCTTAAAGACATAAAAACTTTTCGGTCGTTATTCGAACACCGCTCTTATGCCAAATACGCATAAGTAAAAAAGGAAAGCGAAGTGAGATGAGAGGGAGGAAGTATGGGAAAGCAACGAGAGATGAGGAAAAAAAGGAAACGTATTTCTCGATGCCATCACTTGTTGAATTATAGTTTGTTGGCAAACTTAAAGAAATTGTCTTCTTGTAAAGTGCGACAGCATTCACCAAAAGCCTGCAATAAAATTTAAACTTTGGATTCCATCCAACTGTAACCGGATAAGTTGGTACATGTATTGCGGGGGTGGTGTGGTCGTACTCGGTGACATTTTAGTTGCTTCTATCTTATATTGAAACGCCCAAATTCCCAATAAAAACCCATAGGAAATCCGCAGCCGGAGACTTTCAACATCGTTGTAATACATTTCGCACAAAAAGAGAGCATAGCGGAGGAGAAAAAAAAAGGAAACGAGAAAGAAGCGACGTTCCGGTGTATAGGGGTACACGAAAAACTACAAGCTGGAAAAATTGTAATGGGAAAAATAACACATGCTATCGAGTGGCGCATGTACACGCGTCATCGTAATATAAATAAACTCCCGGTTGAGCCTCCCCCCACCCCCACTACGGCGAGTTAATCGCCATCGAAGAAATTCGCGTTAATACGACAAAGGCGACTGGTAATGTTCGAGGTAGTACTGGGACAAACTGGAATAATACGAATAAGAAACGTTTCATTTTGTTTTACGACACCCGTGTGTTATCTGGAAACTTTACCCAAATGAAATTCATTAAATTGCGTTCATTTTGGCGCAGATTCGTTATCGCCGGTGTATAATCATTTACCGAATGCATAAAAGTTACGCCAGTCACGCGCCGCTAAAAATTACGAGCTTCATTAACAGTATTTAACTCGTGTGAAAGTCTAATAACTTAAATATTTCGCTATGTTCTGCTATATACGTAGAATTGCAAACGGAAATTACCCGAACGTGGAATTGTCGGTTCTCTATTTTCTCATCTTCGCGTAATCTAACGTTGTATTGTAGGTATAATAATCGTCTGCTCCATTATGCCATCGCTGCTGTGTCATATCAATCCCCTTCCTCGATTTGTCTTGATTTTAGGTACCATTATTCGACGAATTTTTTTTCCCCGGCTTGGTAGACGAGAAGATCTTATGCCATCTTTAGAGGAATTTTAATTGCTCCAGGAGCAGTTTTTGTATTCGGCTGACTGATATATTGCTGCACAACGAAGGGAAATAATTTGCCAACTTTTACTCGCTGTACCTTATTCCCCTATTTTAAATGCATCCAAATTAGTTTAGTGAAGTTTTTTTTGGTGTAAAATATGCTAATTTCGTTTGAAATGATTTTTTGTGTACGTGAGGTTTCTTTATTGGATTAGATTTTATTTAACTAGAGACTGCGACTGATTTGTTGGCATCAAATTCTCATTTGGCGAAGTATTACCGGAGGTTTAGTTAGTGAAAGCGGTGTAAAAAAATGCGGTGATTTTGAAAGTCTGTAGTGTGATTCTCCTAAATTGTTTTGGGTTGTGTAAATGTTTAGTTGTTTGATGAAAATTTTGAAAGATGTGGAAAAATATTAATTTATGAGAAGAAATTGTTGAACCGTTTTGAAAAGAAATTACGTAAAATGCGTTGAATTTTCACAAAAGTCATTCAAAACATGTTGTAGAAAATTTATGGATACGTGGGTTAAATTAATATTTTAAAATGTTTGAGAAAGGTTTTCGAAGTTTTGGAACATTTGTCATGAAAATTGCTAAAAATGATGAACAATTTGATTAAATTATACCTACGTAAAATTTTGCAAATCCATTTGGAAATTTCACAAAAAATGTTTAAATACGTGAAAAATTGTTGAACTTTCATTCAATTCTTTGATTATGAAAAAATATAGAAAATTTTACAAAAAAATTGTTGAAAAGTTCTTAATCATGATTGATAAAGTTGTTTATTTATTTTTTTTGAAGATGTGTCGAAAATTATTCGTAATGCAGGAACTGTTCTAGTCTTTTGCAAACTCTGTTAAAATGCACTAAAAATCGATAGAATAATAATGCAAGGTCTCTGCCAGGTTGAAACAGACAATAAGAAGTCGAAAATTTCACTCAAAATTTTAAAAAAATAGGCATTTTTAAAATTACATTTTCAAATAGTTTTGCTAAATTTTACACATTTTTATCTAACTGCTCATCATTTTTTAACGCAATTTTTATGAAATTTAACAATAATTATTCCAACATTTTAAAAATCTTTCTCGGGCCTTTTCGAATAACTTACTTATTCTAAATTTTTCTGGTACGTAAGTATAGAAAATTGGAAAGAAATTGTCACCCTGATTTCGCTCGAGCTCAATAAAATCACCTTCCATTAGGTATTTCAGAGGAAATGGGTTAAAGATTACTTACAAGGGAGGTATCCCAACTCAAAGTAAAATTTCGAGACCAAACAAAACATAATTGAAAGTACATCATAATAGGACCTCGTATCCAAAATTTCAGGTACTAACGTTCATTTCTCGATTTTTGGCGATTTTTTGAAATTTCAAAATTACCTCCGCCCTGCGAAATATGAAAATTTGATCTGATGAAAGAAAATCTTAAATTTGGTATATACCTTATTTTTGACCTCCTGAATCGATTTGAAGCGGTTTCGAGACGTTTCGAAGCCATCAGAAAACTTTGGGCTTTTCTCCAGCGCTGGAAAATTTCAAAATTTTCTGAAGATTGCTCCAAAATGTCTCGAAACCGCTTTCATTCGATTCGGGAGGTTGAAAATAAGGTATTTACCAAGTTTCAACTTTTTACCTCAATGTATGCGCATTAGGCGAATTTTTAAATTTTTTCCAGGAAAATTTCTTGCCCAAAAATGCGAATTTGAATTCAAAGTTACGAATTTTGTAAATTTGTGTTTCAATCGATCAAATAGGTCACCAATATGGATAATCCGCGATTGTAGGTGCTGAAGTGCATATGGACCATTTTTATGAGCTTTTCTCCAGCGCTAGAAAATTCCAAAATTTCCTGGTGGCTCCGAAACGTCTCGAAACCGCTTCCAATCGATTCGGGAGGTCGAAAATAGGGTATATACTAAATTTAAGCTTTTTTCGTTCATCAGATCAAATTTTCATATTTCGCAGGACAGAGGTAATTTTGAAATTTCAAAAAATCGCCAAAAATCTAGAAACGTACTTCAGCACCTGAAATTTTGTATATGGGGTCCTATTATGATGTACTTCCGATTTTGTTTTGTTTGGGCTCAAAATTTTACTTTGAGTTGGGATACCGCCCTTGTTAGTATGTTCAATTAAAATGAAAACGCAACTTTGAAAAATGAATATTTTTTTTTGAATATTACAATTGTTTAATCAAAGTTAGGTACTCGACAAATTCTTAATTAAAAATAAAATAAAATAATGTTCTTCGTCTTCATTTTTATTTCACCAGATAGGTAGCCATCATTTCGAAAATTTGAAATGTGTGTAAATAGGAAATCCTCAAAAAATATTGTGAGGCCACTTTTCTTCTAGGAAGTTTGGATCTTACGTGTGAAATTGGAAAAACTGGAAAACTTACCCCCCCCCCAATTCCTCACCTTGCACATTTTATCTGGCATCATATCTCAGTCGAGTACTCGTTTGCCTTGGAAAATTATTTTCAAGAAAATGTTAATATCATTTCTCCAATTTTGTGAGGGGGAGAGAGGGGGGGTGATAGACATGTTATGATAGAATCATTCAACAAAAAATCCTCAATAGTTTTAATTAATGTAAACCATTTCAAAAATTTGAAAACATTGATGAAAAGTGTCTAAAAATTGATGGAACGTCTATAAACCAACATCAGATATCTTAAAGGTTTTAAAACGAGATAAAAAATCTGTAAAAAGTGAGAAAACTCGTCGAATGTAATGAAAATGGTGTAAGAATAATTTAATACCTGGTATATCTAATTCTATTAAAAATGTGAAAATTTTTGTACATTGAATCATAATGAAAAAAATGTTTGAAAAATTATTGTATTTTTATTATGCAAATTTTTGAGTATACTTTTGAGGCGATTTCAAAAATTTTTATTTTATTTTTAACACATTTCAAAGCGTTTCATCTGTTTTTCTATGTTTTTCTTTTTGATGAAATTTTCTGTTATTTGGGATGGGTTTTATTATAATAATTTCATCACTTGAAGTTTTTTAAAAAAGTTTCAACAATATTTCAGCAATTTTTAAGATATTTCAAATATATTTTGTAAGTACCTATTGATTTTAATAATTTTAATGAAAATTTCTGCAGTTTTTTTTCGTACTTACAGGTTTAATAAAATTGTGACTAATTTTACACCATTTTGAATATTGTTTACCCAATTCATAATTTTTCAAGGTCAGTTGAAATTGATGAAAATATGAGCTCTCAAATTAATTGTTAAACCCAAAAAAATCCATAGTCGAGAAAATCGTTCAAAAAAATTGAATTCGTATAAAGTCGCTCAAGTATGTAAGAATTGTTCGTTAAAATATCACAAAAATTGAAAAAGTAATTTCGAAATATTGTAAAAATCAAGTTTTTCGTTTGAAATTTGTTAAAATATCACAAAAATTGAAGAATTAATTCGAAATATTGTAAAAATCAAATTTTTGCATTGCAATTTGCATGAATTGCATCGTCATCAGAATATTGAGAAGTTTCATTCTGAAAACTCCGTTTACTTAAAATTTGAAACCACTCAAAAATTGAAAAGGATGTTCGATATTGCCAGTTATTTAAAATTCCGCCCTGACTTCGAATTTTCTCACTGAAACTCCAAATAAATTTCACTACGTATCAAAGTTGTAATTTCGAGAATTAAAATTGTCCAAACTCCGAAAACTGACAGACGCTACATCGCCAAATACAAAATCAAGAGCTGCGACACAAACCTCCAACCCCATTACCAAGAACCTTGCTTTTTCTGCGAATAAACGTAATAGCTTCAAATATCCTCGAGAAAAGACATAACGTGAAATTGTACCATCCAAGTCAGTCTGCCAAAGCTGCATCCGGGGTTAATGCCTGAAAAGAAAAAATTAATTTCGTAAATCGTCGAAGTAGACATTCGAGACAATGATAAACTTGATTATACTCATTTTACTTAATGCGCGCGGAGAATGAATTGTGCTGAAAAAAAAAGACGACTGGAAAAATAAGTGCACGCGGTATTCGGCGAAGAAAAACGTTCAATTTATTCTGGATGCCGGTACGTGCTGGTGTTTTTATGACAATACAGGTGTAAACACGAGAATAGATGAGAATCACGTATCAAAATTGTCGAAAATGTGACAGTCAACAATTTTCTTTTCGCGCAGGAAATTTATAAACATGAGATATTGTGCGCTTGGCTATCAGTCTATCGGTTGTGTGGGGGTTTCAAATACTTACTCTAAATGGTGCCCGGAGATCGCATCGGGGAGGGGAACGGGGTTTATGGCATTTCGTACGTGAAGTGAATTTAATTATGCAATCGAGTCAACTTAACAATGGGTGAATTAGTGCGCCAGTCAAGTCCAAATATGAAATAAAAATATCTTAAATTCGACGAAATAACATTTCGAAACCCCAACTTTCCAAGTGTGTAAAATTGATTTTAAACTCGATTCGAGTGGAAATACTTTTACGATAAACGTATTGTACTTGGAAATAAACGAGGAGGTAGAAAATTCTCGTAGTTGAACGATCAGCGAAGTCGATCGTAACGTATTTCGTTAATTGTATAATTTTATACTAAAAAAAAACCTTTAGATTGATTTTGCCTTCTTTTGACAGATTCGAATGATTTTCCTGTGAAATGAGAATGTATGGAAAATGGCTTTTTCGTCGAGATAATCTACGTCAATGGTAAGTAGTTATTCATTGTAATATTTATTTACTGGTGTGAATTTTTATTTAAGCAAAACACGAGGAAAATATGTCTTCGTAGGATAACAAAATATTTCTTATATCATGAAAAGTGGTATTTTTTAAATGAATGGTTTCACTTCTTTAAAAAGAGATTTCTACGTTCTGAGATTTTCTCCTTTTCACGACCTATTTATCGAAATATCGAATTATTGCGCACAGCACCACGAAAATTGGCACAGTAATCGAATATATATCTTCTCGCCGTGCTTTATTCTTCGCCAGTGATCCTTTACACGGTTGATAATTTATCGCAGCATTTCATTCAACTTGCGAAATCATTAAAATACGCAGATAAGTACACGAAGTTGTTTCGAGTTCGTCAGTTAGAAAGTTAATAAGCCATTATGCTCGGTTGAATAAGCCTTACGCGAATTCGCGAGCTGGTGGTAAAAATCTCGCAAAGTAAAAGCTAACGGGCGAGTGGTGGCGGTAAAAGTCATAAAATAACATTGTAAGGGTAAGTAATTTACCTTGCTTCTGTAGGCTACCATTGAGGGTAATAAAATTCCTAATTACTCCACTAATCAAGTCTGCAACTGTACACTTTCATTTATATAAAGTTATAGTACCGTCTCATTCGTGGCTGAGATTCGCGCTAAATAAATTCGCATTACACGAGTCAAAGAACCACACTGTGTTTTGCGGATAACAAAACTTAATACTGCGATAATAAAGCTGTTGTTGGGATTAAAAGCCTTCGCTGTTTTATGTTTATGAAAAAGAAAAAAGGAAAAAAAAACGAAAAATGTGTTAAAAAATTGCTCGTTTATTTGAAGATTTTTTAATGGAGAAATTTCCGTAGGATGCGATATTTCAACGTAAGCCAGGAAAAACATCACTTCTAATTAATATCTTTTTTGAGATGAGGCGAAATTTAGTTTTTTTTTTCGATTTAAATTTTTATTCATTTGAGTTTCATAAAAGTTGTTCGAAGGGCATAAAATTTTGTGGCGGGTTATTCGATTTTTTTTTTAGAAATTGTTTAAAATATATTGGAACGGAAATATTACATTTTAATTTTATAAACTTAAAACTTTGGTAGATTAGCAGTAATGTTGTTTGAAAAAATAAAATCTAAAGTGGCTTAAAATATGTATTATAAAAGTCCAATTGTGGAGAAAATGAAATGCCCATAAAAAATTGTTGAAAATTGTTCAATACCTAAGTACCGATAAAATTATTTGAAATTGATGACAAAATGTTTCAAAAAATGAGAGGAAGAGTATTTGAAATCCAAGAGAGGTAAAAATACTGGTAACATCATAACAATTAATAAAACATCAGGAAAATTTCTCATAAATTTTTGAAATTGAGGTTGGAGGTATTTAAGATGCTTAAAAGTCATTGAATTTGCAATGGAAATTGTGTAAAATTGATTTACTTACATATTGATAAATAAATTTGAAAAATTGCGTCAAACTTACTCTAATGTGCATAGAAAGAAATTGTGAAAAACTAAATTTTAACTCGAAAATTTTTATTTCAAAAAAACAAAATTTTTTCTATATTGTGATACTTGGCGGATTTCCTCTTGTATTTCTTTCTATCCTGTTTACTCTAAATGTCTTAAAAGTACTAGAAAAGTTATTGAATTTTTAAGAAAATTGACTAAATATTGAATTTTAAGATCTATTGCAACAGGGTTTCGATTTTTTGTATAATTTTTCCAATAGGTATTTGATAAATTTTCATAACGAGTTCAAGTGTTTTTGAATTTTTTTTCAGAGAAAAGTTGATCCTATTTCAAAAAAATATGTTACATTTTGAATATTTTTCAATACCCCCAATTCATCCTACTTTTTGTGGTTTATGGGTCATTGTAAGGCATGGGGGAGGCAGATCGGAAAACTAAGTTGATAATCGAGCTCAGCACCCTCAAGTTAGTAGAAATCGATATGCCGCACGATATTTTCATTTTTTTGCCAGGGGTTCTTAAAATTGGGAAGGTTAGGGGGCGCTAAGGGGTCGAATCCAAAAAATGAATAAATATTCGAACTCAGTGCTCCCAAAAACCTAACAAACGACATATCACGCGTTATTTTTCATTTTTTTGAATTTTGATCTTATCAAGGGGGTTGATAGGAGGATTCAGTGACTGAGCACATATTCGAACTCAGCGCCTTTGAATTAGTAGAAATCGATGTGCTACTTCATTTTTGCAATTTTTTGAATTTTGACCAAAATTGAGGACCCCTACGCCCCCTAGGGGTGTTGAGATCCCATCTTGAAAAGTAATTAGTTGAAATGTACATAAAAACTTTTCCTCACAGTAATTTTTTCAAATTTTTAAATGGTAGCCTTTAGCTTTTGTAATTATCATGAAAGTTGAGCTTTCATCACAAAAGCTCAGTTTTTTGAATCTCTTTTCAATTCTCTACAAAACTGCACCAACAGATTCATTTTTGACTGAACCAATCTGGAGATATGAGCCTTCAAAGTTGAACCGTTTTGCAAAAAATCCCAATTGTGCGAAAATTACGGGGGCCGCCCCCACCCCTTGAAGGATTAATATCAAAATGACAGTGATTCCTTCATTAGAACATCGAGCGGAACCCGTTAAAAAATTTTGAGCGCAATTGGAAGACTCAAGCTCAAAACCTGCTCGAATTGACATGGAATGAGCCAAATACGTATATTTTAAGGAGAGGGGTTTGGAGACAAAACTCACATTTGCCAAAAAAAATCGATATTAATTTTATGACTGATTCTGATATAGAATTCAACGCTCTACAACGTGACATGAACGATTTTTTCCTTACTTCGCATTTTCAAGGCTAAAATCATCGTCAAAAATATTACTTAAAATTTAAACTCACATTTTCCGTCTGCAAAAAAAATTCGTAGAATCAAATTTGCAGAGCTTGAAAAAAGAAACATTTTTTGTTTCTTGAAATTTTTGCCCCAATTCAACTGTCTTCGAGTTATGAACCAGTTTTAAAAATGCATTCTAAAATTAATGCATTTCAAAATTTTCGAAACTGGTTCATAACTCGAAGACAATTGAATGAGTGCAAAAATTTCAAGAGATAAAAAATGTTTCTTTTTTCAAGCTCTATAAATTTGATTCTACAAAATTTTTAGTAGCTGTAAAAAAATGCAAAAAAATGCAAAAAAATGCAGGTTTGAGACGAACCTCACAATTGCCATTCTCCCCCCTCTTCATTTTAAGATAAGCGGGTGTTCGGAAAAAATCGTTTTTTCAGGGAATCTTATTTTCAGGTCCTACTTGACAATATAAAATGCTTTCAACAATCCAGATGGTCGGAAACTACACTAAAACAGTTTTTTGCGTTTTTCTCAAAATCACAAGTTGTACCAAATATGAGTTTTGTCTCCAAACCCCTCTAATTCTCTTCAGTTTAAAAAAAGGTCTGAGATATTTGAAACTTCTTAACTTTTTAATAAAATTTTTAATTCCTTAGTAATTTTTCAATATTTTGTCAGACATTGGAAAACATTAAAAAATTTTCTTGAATACCAACCACGCATAAAAATTGACCTTTTCGTATATTTCAATCCGTGAAATTCTTTTAAGTATTTAAATACCTGCCTCAAAAGTTTCTCAACACAAAAATTGATAAAATATTTTAGTTACTTGAAATATTTTTTAAATGTAAGAAAAATTATCAAGTTTTTAAGAAAATTTATTATAATTTACTGTATAAATTTTGATATTACAGCAAATTTTTGTTACATTTTAAGTACTTCTGATACGCAATTTCAAAAATTTCCAATTCATTTCGAACATTTTTTCAAAAAATTACAATAGTTTTTCCATGTTTTTGTACTATTTTGGCCAACATTTACATAATTCTTATACCCATTCGTGACTAAAACGATTTTTACGTTACTCGATAAAATAACTTCGAATCATTTTCTGATATTTACACAACGTTAAAAAATTTCCAACTCTTGACAACCAAATGTCAGTTAAAATTACGTATTAGTACCACGTAGAAATTTTTTTTCGATATAGGTATCCTCTCGTCTATTTTTCGACTTGAAAATAGTTTTTCTGCTTCGAGTGTTCGTATTCAAACTTGTCAAAAAAATTTTGGTAGGTACCCAACACTACACTTCGGTTTTGTTCCATACCCCTTTTTTTTTTCTATTCACACCAAGATGAAGCGAGAATCAGAATTCTAAAGTAATACGAAAGATTGCAATTTCTATAAAATCACGTTTGATAAATATGATTTATACACGTGTAATATCTTTATACGTGCTCTTATAAGATGTGGGTTTCTTTTATATGTATAAAATGATACCTTTGAAAGCCGTTTAATAATTCCGTACGCATGCATGTTGCGAAAAGAAATCTCATTTTATGTATGTATTATTTTTCTTCGCCTTTTTTCTCGTGTGATGCAATATCGCATGCAATCGTGTATTATTGTAGGAAATCTGAGCAAAGTATGCACGTTTCTGAGGGGTTTTTTCAGCTCTGAAGTGCGAGTATACGAATTCACAGAAAAAAATAATTGTGGGTAATTTTTATTTTAAAAAATAATAATAACGCGACTCTATTCCAAAAAATATGAAATTTTTTTATTTCAAAATTTTTCCAACCGTAAAATTATTTATTTTCTTCAGAATTGTTTCAAATAAAATTTTTTCCTCTCTCAAATTTTTTCTACTTTCTTCTCAACTTTCCATTCACTTTTGAAATATTCGTTAAAATAAAATTAATTTTCAATCAAAAATTTCTGTAGACAGTTGAGAAAAAGTAAATGAAAAAAATTTGGGAAAATTTTCAATTCAGTGCTTGAAAATTTTTGGGAATGTTGTTTCTTTATAATTATGTACCTATTTGAAAAAAATATAGACTTGAAAAAAGTTGAATTATCGAGGAAAACTTTTAGTCTGAAAAATCCTGATATCTAAGTAAAAATTTTCAAGTTTGAAAAACATGGTTCAAAAAAATTTAGGGAGTTGAAATAATTGAGGAAAAAAAAGAAAGTTGAAAAAATTTGAACCTAAAAAAAAGGTAAGTCATTGTATCTTCGTGAAGAGCGTTCCTGATTGGTTTAGTAGATATGTATGATGGCGCATCGTTGATGTACCTATCTATTTCAAAAAATCGCCTTTCGCTAAGGTAAAAACTAAAAAGTATTATCATAGAGTTACTCTATGGTATTATTGAAAAGTTTGAATTCATTCAAAATAATGAATGATTTTACTACTCCGTTTTTGATAATAATTATTTGTACCTACCTGAGTTGAAATGCATGGGTGGTGGAGAGGGGGCTCAAGCCCCCCAAATGTTGAATTAGCCCCCCCCCCCCTAAATCATTTTTGTGCACATGTTTCACTCAAGAAAAATTCGTAAATATATAATTTTCAAGGGATAAACTATCAGTATGTGACGAATTTCCTACTTTTTTCAAGTTACTAAAATGGTCTCTTTAATAACGAAAATAATGAAATTTCATCAAAAAATCGAAAAATTCGGCAAATGTAATGTAAATTGTCAAATTTGTTTACAAATCAAAAAATTTTCATAAGAAGTCAGAAAACTTTGTTCTAAAAAGGCAAATATACTGACTGTTCAAGAAATTTTCTCAAAAAAGTCTGCAAATCTTGTACTTAAGTCGCTTAAATTGTCAAATTTTGTTGTAAATTTGCAAATTCACGAAGATATGCTGATTCAATACAACAAAATTAGCTGACTTTTTGCGAAAATTTCCCAAATGGTCGGTGAATTAAATTGAAACTGGCACGAAAAGGCACGAACTTTTACCAAGTGTGTAGTATAGAAACACAAAAACAGCACAAAATTTCGTAAAAAACTTGAAAAAGCACGAAATTTTTACTTCAAAGTAATCGAATTTTTTCAAACAACAAACTATTAAAAAACGAATTATTTTCTTTTTGAAAATCATCAATTTCATCTCCTTTTCAGTCATGAAATATTGACTTAAGAAATAAAGAAATTTCAGCTTTTGGATACTTATTTTTTCGAAAATTTTCGCCCTCGCTTCGCTTGGGCTCGATAAATTCGCAGAATTCTTCAAAATGATGGTATGAACCCTCTTCTTTTCCATCCCTGCCAATTGAATATTTTGAAGCAAAATTAAACACAAATGACGTAATTCTGGTAGAAAAATTTTTGAATTGTCGAAATTTTTGTTTGTTTTGTGTTACTTTCCTTTTCAACTGGGGTTGAAGCCCCCCCCAAATGTATTTTTATTAATTTTTAACATCAGGGGATACAAATTTTCTAAAATTTAGATAAAACCTATTTTTTGCTCGGTATTTATTAATAATGATGGAATAGTTTTCATTTTAATTTTTTCCCGTGAATATGACGAATTCTTGGATTTTAACTGAGATTAAAAACGTCAAAATATTGAGTGCATTTGTCAACCGTTCGACAATAATTATGTCGAATTTTTCTATTTCGACAAAAGTGCTATTAATGAGAGTGTTGCCTTGCTTGAAAATTTCAAATACCTATATCGTACACTTGTATCGGTTTCTTTCTCAAATAGATGACAGTTTTCATAGAAAATTCGCCGCACATTTCTTCATTTCTCGAGTTTTTTCCCTTTTATTTAATCAGAATTACATTCGATACGTCCGGTAAAGTAAAACGTGTTCGGAAAAACCAAACAGAATTTTTCCAAATAGCGACTAACTCGATTGAAAAGTAACTTTTATTACTTCTCTTGTTGTTGGAGATTCGATTCTAGCGGAACTCGGTTTGATATGTGCCGGGTCGCGTAAAAACTGACGAAAGGAATATAAATGAACTTAGGTATCGTATCTTTTTACGTTCTCTCGAAAGCAAAAAGATTACCGGCTTCAATTTGCGCGTATATTTTCAAAGGCCGAAGCGCAATAGAGCTGTAATTATATTCGAGTGGTGTTTCCCGTATAAAGTTGCTTGTATTTTTAAAAACACGTTTATATAGTTTGAGCGGAAAAAATTCTCGGCTCGTGTAATTATACTGTTGCGCAATTGAGATGAATGTGACAGAAAACAAAAAGTCGTTTTTTTTTCAACCCTTTTATATAGACTTGGTGCACCGTGATGGCTGTTTTATATTTCCTCTCTCGGAATGGCAAATGTAAATATAATGATTACTAAATGTAAAATAACTTTCGCAGCAGGATTTTAAACAATAAGGACCATTCTGAATCATTAAATGCAAGCTTTTATTTGAGCGGCGGATTATATAGACCCTATAATTGAATATAACCGTGAAGTAGGTGTGAAAACAAGTGATAAATATCCTTTCATCAGTACTTTGTTATCGGCCAATTTTCTTCGTCTTGCTAATTTCAAAGTTAAGCTCGCCCTACCGTTGTAGATTTACAAGTCTTGGTCATTATCTCCCCACTTTTTGAAACTTCTTATTTATCCCCTTATTATTTCCTATGATATATTCTTTTTGCCGAGCAACTTTCATCCCTGTAAATATTTTTTTTCTACTCATAAATATTGCAAGATTCTCTTTTGCAAGGGTGCGTACTCGTGTACTCGTATTTCTCCGGGAATTAAACTGATTAAGTACGTGGAGTTTGAAGAAATGGGTGTACTGGAAATTCGAGTATACGATTTTTCAATCTCGTGAATTTTTGTGATGGAGAAACGGACGAGTCAGAAAACTATCCCCGATAAGTAGATATCTGGTATATTTTTAGGCGTGAATTTTCTTCCATTTCGGATTGACATTTTCACCATTAAAAAAATAATAATAAAAGCTTTCGTTTTCGATTTCATATTATTCTATGCACGTCGAATTGGTATAAAAGAAAGCCCTCCCCGGGCTATAGAACGACGCTGTCTTTACGCTACCGGATTTACCTACGCAAAAAATACATTTCACCCTCTCCTTTAACTCATCCTGTGGGAATTCGGGATAGTAAAACATTGTAATTACATCACCATCATAAAATAAAACGTTGCGTTCAAATTGAAATATATTACCGGATGTTTTTAAGTTTTTGTGATAGAATTGCTCTCTTGAGAGTAGATACCTGGCTTCACAGATAAAACGGCGAGAAACGATACACTGTGATCCGAATCTGAAGGCATTTGCTAATAATTGATGATATGGCTCAATAAGGATACAAAATAATGTCTGGTAATTTATATGACGGCGTGGGTACGTTTGTTGCGGGAATTTTTCTAATAGATGAAACTCTCGTTCGGTTTTTATACATGGCTGCAAATTGTATAATAAATTACCGGAATTTTTAATTCCAATTTCCCATTATGTGGGTAGTCGACGCATATTTTGGTGAGAAATATCGAGTGTACGGGATGGTCTCGTGTTGGGTATCGAATTTTAACGAATAATTTATTTGGAATTTACGTGTCTGTGCTGAAATAGGTGAAGTATTTCGATAGACTGTGAAGATAGGTACATGTGTGTTGATTGTATTCGTTTTTCGAACATTTTGTTAACGATTTTCAGAGTCGAGTCGATTCCAAAATTTAATCGGAGCACCGAAAAATCGTGGGATGATTTTATAAAATGAAAATTCATTCCAATGATCATTCCAAGTCACAAATAAGGAAAAGGTTGCCATACTTCGACCACTTTTTTTAAAACTTCCACCAATCGAAGACTTTTTGAGGTAGAAACGTCGAAAATGGCTAAAAAATACCATGATCCTTCCTCTACCACTCCTTAAAATTTTGAGCCGATACAATCATTTTTTGTATTTTTTGCGATTTTTTTTCTGAAGGAACTCAAAAATCGATTTTGAAATTTTGGATTTCTAATTTCGACCACTAGCTGATTTCGCCCGCATAGAGCGGAATCTACCCGAAAATAATTTTTTCATGTTCTTCTTTCACAGATAAACAAAATGAGACCAAAACGACCACCTTACAGCCAAAACTCGCGGAGAAAATCAGAAAAACAAAATTGCATTCAAAAAACAGATTACATAAGATAGTATATGTAGTTGGTCGAGATTAGGGCATCCCAAAGAATTTGAACTTCGGTGAAAATTTTTGTTGCGTATCTCCAGTTGTTTTCAAAAACGATGATTTTATCGAAATCTGACACCATGTCCCATCACTATTCACAATTATTTGGTAGAATTTATTAAGAAAATTATTCATAATTTGAAATCAAAGAATACGTGAAAAAAATTTTCACCTATGCGATTTCGTTTTTTTCAATTTTCTCCGCTAATTTTGCCTGTAGGGTTGTGATTTTGGTCTCAAATTGTCCATCCATGAAAAAGGAACATGAAAATTTTTTTTCGTGTACATTGCGTCCATAGCGGCCGAAATCGGCCGATGGTCGAAATTAGGAAGCGGTCGAAGTTAGGGCACTTTACCCTTACCTGGAAAACTTGTGTGATGACTTCTTTGGGAATGAAAATTCATTCCGAGCATTTGTGGTTGCGATGAATTTAGGACGAATTTTCATCCCAAAAAATCATCCCGCGTTTTTCCGGATTTTTGAGATTGGGATGATTATTGGAATGAATTTTCATCCCAAAAAAGTCATCCCGAAATTTTGAAACTGGAGTAATTATTTGAATGAATTTTCATTCCCAAAAAAGTCATCACACGATTTTTCCGGGAATTTGTGACTACGATGAATTTTTATCGCAGAAATCATCCCGCTTTTTTCCGGTTATTTGCAGCTGGGATGATTATTGAAATGAATTTTCATCCCAAAAATCATCACAAGGGTTTTCCGAGCATTTGTATAGCCGCGATGAATTTGGGATTAATTTTCATCGCAGACATTATCTCGCGCTATTACCGAGCTTTTGAGGGAGGGATAATTATTGGAATAAATTTTCATTTTGAAAAAACACCCCACGATTTTTCTGCGCATTTGTGGCTTGGAATTAATTCGGGATGATTTTCATCCCAAAGATCATCTGGAGTTTTTGAGGCTGGATTGATTATTTGAATGAATTTTCATCCCAAAAAATCATCCCATGGTTTTTCCGAGGAGATGTGCGTGCGATGAAGTTGGGATGAATTTTCATCGCTGAAATCATTCCACGTTTTTTCCGGACTTTTGAGGCTGGAATCATTATTTGAATGAATTTTCATCCCAAAACAATCATCATATGAAATTCACAATAATTTTGTTTTCAATCATCATAAATTAAAAATTAAAAATCTTTCTTTGAAAATTTCATACGTCTGCGCAGCCAGTTGATTGTGATATTCTGATATTATGAACTCGAATGCATTATTTTTTCGTCAAGTACGAAATTATTGCGAATTTTTCAAACGATAAAAAAATTAATTCGAGGTTAACGTAAATTCCATTGTGTAGCATGTCACGATTTGTAACGGGCCGCGCTGACATACAAAATTTTCCAAAAAAATTTCCGAAATATACTTCTATAATCCGTTTTTTTAACGTGAGCCTTGAGATTTTGTAAACAAAACAGAACTGACCAATGGGAAGGGAAGCATTAAAAAACGTACCCGGTTACCATTTTCTTAACCAAACATGAGTTTACCGGAACAAAACATCTTATCAACACTATCTATTTGACAACATCTTGGAATTTTCAGGGCTCTTGTTAAATAAAACAGACTATAGCAATTGAAAAAAAAAAACGTAATATTTTCGGATGAAAAAATAATCAATTCGAAGTCGATATAAATTCCGTATTTTGGAATTTTCTGATTTGCTGTTGGCTGCACTGGTGTATAAAATTTTCAATTTTTTTTTCAAAATTCATTTTCAGTGGTTGAAAAAAATTTTTTGTTCAATTACTCGATAAAAAAAATCATTCCAGCTTAGTGAAAATTTCATATTATTGGAATATTGCAATCTACAACTTTTCAACCCCCTGGTAGCAGTCTGAGTTTTGATCGGAGAAGGATGGAGTAGCGCACTAGGATGGAGATGGTTTAGGGAGATGTAGAAACTCAAATTACATCTTTCAAGTGCTAAGCAGGCTTCTCACACAATTTTTATTGACTAAAAAACATAAAAAACAGCGTTTTTTCAAAAGGAGGTGCACTTTAAGCACCTCTTGCTCCCCTTCCTTTGCCCCTAGGAAGCTAAAACATTTTTTGGGAGGTCTCTCACTCAAAGTAAACCACCTCTCCAAAGGTCAAAATCCAAGATATGTTTTTTTTTTTCACTCCACTTTAATGAACAATAATCCGAAAAATCATCACAGCTCTAAAACTTTGAATAAGTCATCCCAGAATCAAAGGCTCGGAAAAATTGTGGGTGGATTTTTGGGATTAAAAATCATTCCATTAATCATCCCTGCCACAGAAGCTCGAAAAATTGTATGATGATTTGCAATTTGAAAATTTTCACTCGTCAACCAAAAAAATTTTATAGTTGTACTTGTAATTTAAAAGAGATTTTTTCGTTTTTTTCTTCAAAATTATTCCAATTAATTTCATTGTTCTTATTCTCCTTAAAACTTATTTTTGATATTTGAAAATCCAATTTTTCAAAAGCTTCGGCCTCGCTACGCTCGGCCATGATATATTTCTACTTTAATCATTTCAAAGTAGAAACAGTCGATTTTTCATTAAAGTTTATTTTTCCAAAACATTATTTTATTGCACATTCAATTTGAGGTTTTCTAAAATTTTCGCCCTCGCTTCGCTCGGGCCAAATCCATCTCCCTATTCTTTACATTGAAATTACAAAATTTTATTGATGTAAAATTATAATTTTTCTTTAAAACTCCACCCTTTCTTCGCTGAAGGCAAATAAACTATTTCGTATGTTTTTTCAACTACAATGACATTGCTTGTAGGTTTAAAAAAAAATTGTTTGGAGAACCTAACCAATGAAAAATTTATTCAGATTTCTTATCTCAAAAAGGGTCTTATAGTAATGGGTTGTAAAAACTTCAAAAGTTCGCAAAAATGATGAAAACGAGTAAAAAAAATCAAAAAATTTCGAGACTTGGGCAAAAATCAGTACCTACATGTAAATTTTAAGAAATCAGTCGGGAAAGTTTGAAAAAAATTGGATTGGTTCGCAAATTTGAATTTTACACCCCCCCTCCGGAATTCCGATATCGGCTATATGTAGTTGGGAATTTTGAGAATTTGAGTTGGGATTTTCACCTCTTCTCCCCCCCCCCCCCGGAAAATGCCTTCGGTACGTCACTGATCATCCTAGACTTCAAAACGTCGGAAAGAGTTTTTTAAGATACTTAGTCGTACGCGAACGATTCGATTCAGTGAAATAGAGTTTTATCAGGTGTAAGTCGTTTATGAACTAATTATTTAATTCGGAATAAGGCCCCATGAATTAGTTGTTCATACATGCTGAGTCATCTCTATCTGTTTCGATTTATTTCTATTTTTTTTCTCATTTAGAAAGAAAGAATTTTCAATTTTTTTTACCCAATCCGCAATGGTTCGCAACATTGTGTTCGGTACTTTGGACGATTTCAAATTCTTTCCACTAAATTGCGTAATTTTTGTGAAAATCATCGCAATTCCGAAGTAATTCTACCGTTTAAAAAATTCCTACAGAGGACGGAAACAAACAACGCAAAAAAATTTCGTCAATTTTTCAAGAAAATTCGAATAAACGACTCGAGTATAATTACAAACTCTATTTCTTTCTCGAAAACCGTACCCGGTACACTTGCGAATTGTACGGATCTACACGTACTGAATAATTCAAAGAGATACGCGTTAAACTGCGAGTAAAATGGTTTGTCTTATTAAATTTTAAAACATGTTCGCTCTTCTAAAAACACTTCTGACACACGGTTGAACACTATAAGGAAATAGCATAAAGTGTTAAAGGTTTACTTTTTGTTGCACTATTATTACATCGGTAGATTTATTTTTGATATTTTTAGCTGGCGTAAGTTTCGCACGTACCGAGACTTTATACAGTTATTTTTTTCCTCTCAGCGACGTGAAATTTTTCCAAACGTTTTAGGTATTCCGTTGTATGTAAAAGAATGCGCTAACGTGCTCTCGAATCCAGAACCCGACTGGTGCGAAATTTCGTTTCGGCGTATCTTAAAATTTAAAATATATCGAAAAGGAGGTCACGTTAGATAAAGTTTCTGGCGAAAACGAATTCAATTTCCCGCACGCTGAAGGATAGAAACCGCGAAAAGGTCTATTGTTATCAATAGAATAAACCGCAAAACTGAAACTGAAGTTTCGGAGACTTGTAACCGCTATCATCAGCAGTATTTTATTTTAGCTGAGGAAAGCTCGCCTGCTATGGTAACTTCTTTGGCGGGTATATAACTTTTTCCACAATAAATTTAGTTAACGTGTTATAAAACATAAACACTTCGTTCTCGGATCGAATATCAAATATTTACGTATTGATTTACCCGAAACCAAATATGCTTGCAACCCTTCGAATTTCGTGGCTGCAATTTTCGGCGGCGGCTGCGAAATTGCAAAAATAACAGTCCGGGTAAATATTAAACGGCGTTTTGGCATCATTGAGCAATTACTAATTGAAATCTCGACGGAATTTAATATCCCCAGCTTCGTCGTTCGAATTTTTTCCCCCCAGCTTGGTGCAAATTTCATCGTCCAAATTATCCCATCGACGATGATTCTTTTATTTTAACGCCAAAACGAAATTAAAATTTAATTAAATTACGTTTTTCGAAACCATATACTTACAGGAAACTTGCGCGTATATTGGATTTTTCAAATCTTCTAAAAACTTTAATATTACTTCACCACTCGGTAATGAGTTTGCATACGCTGGATAATCACCAAAGATCGTTTAATCTTACTACACATTCTATTAATTGAGATAAATTACATTAACTGCTATGAAATCTTTAATTAAATAACCTCATCTTTGCCATTTACTCGCGGTTGGATTTATACGTCCCTTTTAGCAGGATTATTTTAAGTAGCTCCTTATGTCTTGCAAATCTCACATAACGTTCGCTATTCGCCTTGCCCTAATTTGTATCCAAATCCATCCAGGACTATTCCATACTAAAACAGACCAAAAATGAAGTCGGATCTTCCGATTTCGCTCAATATTTTTTTTACGAGTTCCCCCTGGTGATATATTCACAAAACCACGATAGTTTCTTTTCTAACCCTCAATGAGGCGGGGAAGCGGGCTTCGAAATTTTTATGCAATTGCGATTTTTAGCCAAATTACCCAACTTTAAAGGCTCATATCTCGAGATAGTTTGTACTTTGGGAAAAACTGTTTGCGGGGTCAGAATGATGATTAATAAGAGATTCAAAAACGGTAATCACATCTTGAAAAGCTCAAAGTTGAATTTTGGTGGTGAAAGTTCAACTTTCATGATAAGAACAAAAGATGAAAGCTACCATTTAAAAATCTGAAAAAATTACAGTGAGGAGCCCTTTTTACCCTTTTTTTAATCAAAAAATTTTTAAGATGAGATTTAAAAAAAAATCGAAAAAGTAAAACTAATTCGAAGGCGTTTATTTCGAATATGTAAGGGTAAGGTGCCCCATTATCGCCCACTTTTTTTTGAAGTCTCACCATTTCAAAAGTTTAAGGGCTGGAAATGTCATTGATGGCTTAATGGATACCTACATCCTTCCCCTACAATTGTGGAAAGCCCCGGGGCCATCCGTTAAAATTTAGTATTTTTTAGGAATTTTTTTCTGTAACATGTCAAAACGCAAGGTCGAAATTTTGGGTTCCCAATATCGACTACCGACTGATTTTGTCTGCTATGAACGGAATCTCCGGAAAATATTTTTTTTGTGTTTCTCTTTCACAGATGAACAATTTGAGACCAAAATGACAACCCTACAACCAAAATTCGAGAAAATTGAAAAAAACGAAATCACTTAAAAACAACAAATTACATTAGATTATAGGTGGTCGATAAAGGGACACACCATAAAAATGAACTTTGAGTGAATTTCTTTTTTACTTAAAGTTGTAATTATTAAAATGCGATGATTTCATCAGAAACTTTGAACTTTCTCAATCACAAAAACACTAGAAACATTTAATTCGATAATTTTAAGAAAAAATTCCAAGGCGTGCAAGCAATTGCTAAAAAAAGTTTTTGGCCTTCCAACTTCTTCTTTTCTATTTTTCTCCGCGAGTTTTGGCTTTCAGGATGTCGGAGTGGTCTTATTTTTCCGGATTTTCGATGGAGAATATGAAATTTTTTTTTTCTGCTCGCTGTCGCCCATAGCGCCGGAGATAGACGAGGTGGTCGACATTGGGCACTAGGCGATAGTGGGGCACCTTACCCTTACTCAGTTTTTTCATTCGACGCCCTGAACTCCCCTATTAGCCTCCTTGATAGGGCCAAGATTCAAAAAAAAGAAAAATAACAGTGACCTGTCGTTTGTTAGGTTTTTGAGGGCGCTGAGTTCGAAAATTTGCTTATTTTTTTGGATTCCGTGCTCCACCTGACTCCTTCCTCCAGTCATCGGTGATCAATACGGAAACGGAATTGAATATGTGACGCGCGCTGCATACAAAAAGGAGGCATTACCCAAAAAAACGAGTTTTGAATTAGTGATTGATCCCTCTATACAATTTCACGTAGAACCCGATAAATATATCGCCAGTTCGATTACTCGACTTTAGTGTTGAAAAATGGCTTTTAAAAAAGGCAAAAAAATCAAAAATGCTCAAAAAAAATGTTTTTTCTTCTTTATTTTCGCATACAATACGATGTAGAATCCAGTAAAACCATCGCCTGATCGAATTTTCCCTTCGCAATACGAAAATAATGATTTTTGAGTTTACTAAAAAAAAGGGGGAAAAAATTGTACTTCGCCGGTGAGCGCGAATAATTCAGCGAAATGCCGCTAGAGTGTGTCAAGGTCACATAGAACTAGAAAAAATTCCCGCCGGTCCTTCAACTTCAAAGAAAAAAGAAAAAAACACGTCTAAAATTTAAAATACGTTTTTTGGGCAATGTCCCCTTTTCGTATGCGGCGTCACATATTTCAAAAAATTACGGGGAGTGGATCGAATCAAAAACTAAGTCGATATTGAATTCTACGCCCTCAAATTCGTTAGAATCGATATGCCACACGATATTTTCGTTTCTCTACATAGTTTTTCCCGAAATTGGGAGGCTAAAGAGGCACTAAAGGGTCAAATCCAAAAAATTAGAAAATTTTCGAACTCAGCCCTCAAAAACCTAACAAACGGCAGGTCACTCGTTATTTTTAATTTTTTTGAATTTTGACCCTATCAAGGAGGCTAATAGGGTGGTTCAGGGGGGGGGGGGATCGAATGAAAAAACTCAGTACATATTCGAAATCAGCGCCTTCGAATTAGTATGGTAATTGATGTGTTACTTTATTTTTTCGAATTTTTCGAATTTTTGTCAAAATTGTGGACCCCTGTGCCCCTCAGGGGGAGAGATTCCATCTTAAAAATTTATTGATTGAAAAAAAAATAAAAAGAGCTCCTCACTGTAATTTTTTCTGATTTTTAAATGGTAGCTTTCATCGTTTGTTCTTATCATGAAAGTTGAACTTTCACCACCAAAATTCAACTTTGAGTTTTTCAAAATGTGATAATCGTTTTTGAATCTCCTATTATTCATATTTGAGACCTCGCAAACAGTTTTACTCCAAGTACAACCTATTTCGAGATATGAGCCTTCAAAGTTGGGTAATTTGGTTAAAAATCGCAATTACATAAAAATTTCGATCCCCGCCTCCTTGAGGGTTAGAAAAGAAATGATCGTGAAACTCGTAAAAAAATTGAGTGAAATCGGAAGACCCGACTTCATTTTTGGTCCGTTTTAATATGGAATACCCCTCCAGCCAAATGTACGTGCTTCGATTTATACTTATTCAACCGCAAACCAAGTACACTTTTTTTCTATTTACAGTAATTGAAAATATCTGTATTTATTTCAAAATAGCCCACAAATGATCGTCGCACCCCAACTTTTTCGAAAAAATCCGTCGGAAAGCAATTCGCAAGCTGCCAAAATTTATAACGTCAACGACCTAATTTAAATCTTAACAAATGCAATAAAAACACCACACCAAAACTGTACCACTATAAACAAGAATCATAACATGAAACGGGCGATGCAATCTGCCGAATAAAAAGGGACCCAAATCGGTAAATTTGGCTATGGGACGTACTGTCGGGCAATTAATCAACGAATAGGCTGCAGCAAAACTATGTACTCGATGGGTCGAGTATACACAGAAGAGGGATAAATGTACAACAACATAAAGGACTCGGTGTAATTTTAAAAGCTTTCTAGCTTTATTTCTCGTAAGGTTTTTTTTTCTACCCTGTTCAATACGTCGCTTCGTCGAGATAAAATTATTTTACTATACAACCGTATTACACGCATTACAGATTTGCTGCATAATAGAAATCTCATTTTTACATATTTGTAAATATACATCTACGTAACGATGAAATTTTTATATTCTCGTGTGTTTTATGTCGGTGTACCTGCCTGTGCCACTCCATCGTGTAAAAAGCACGTGCCAAAGTGATAACAAAAAGGGGGGTTTTGTAGAATTTGTTTATTTTACACTTGCTTTTATTTTTATTCAAACAGCCGAATGGTACTTCAACGTACGCAGATACTTCAATAATACGATAAAAAATACTCGAATAAATTTTGATTATATGTATGTGAAAAAAGTAACCATCAAATTAGACTATATTTTTTATACTCGAGCGAAATATTAAAATATTTTTATTATTCTTATTAAAATTGTACCTAGGTACAATGGTAAGTACATAAAGTGTGACAAAATGATGAAAAAATTTTCAGTACAGTAAATCTAGAAAAATTGGAGAACGGTCAAAATTCAATGCAGAAATTAGACAATCTTTTATTTCAATGGCGTTGTGAGGGTATTTTCAGTGAAGTAAATAATCAATATTGTGGAGTGGATTGCGGAAAGGTACCTAATCTACCTTTAATCACTAAAACCGATTTTTCGTTTTTGATCGATATTGATAGAAGACAGTATGCTCCTCCCAATGAAACAAATCGCAGACCCCAGATTTAATTATTGTTGATATCTCGAAAGCATAGCTTTCTACAAAAAAACTAATTGTACTCTACAGATAGGAAATTTTACTCTCTACAATTAATGTTTCATTCATTTTTTCCGTAGAACCCTTACATTGCTCAGAAAATTGACTTCAAGTGACAAAAATTACACAATATGTAAAAAAAAATTCAACAAAAAATTTATAACTTTTGGTCACTTCATCACTTGAAGTCAATTTTCTGAGCAGAGGAAAGGTTCTACGAAAAAAATGAATGGAACATAAACTGTAGAGCGTAAAATTTTTTTTCTGTGAAGTGCGATTAGTTTTTTTAGAAAGCCAAGCTTTCGAGATATTTCAGCCGGAAGTTCAAAACTCAACTTTCAAACACAACTTGTCATTTTAAACGCGCTTTTCTCGAAAATTTGATTTTGGCTAGCGGTCTCTTTTCATAAACCACTCCAAAATTTAATTTCTAAATCTGAATCAGGAATCTTTAAAAGTCAAAATTACTGATTTTTCTGAACAATTGAGAATTGTCTAAGAAATTAGTGATGTTTGTTTGAAATATCAGTGAAAAATCACTGCTTTTTAGTGAAATTTTATTTCACTGATTCGAAAAATCAGAATTCTATAAAATTTGGCTGATTCAAATTTAGAGAGTGATTTCTTTACTTATTCAAGAAATAGCGATTAAAATACTGTCCCAGCGAAGTAGCCTGGGTGAGATATGTAAAAAAAAGAGATTTATTTCAACTAATTCCAATAAGAATTTTTTTGCGGGATTCTGTAGTGAAAGGGGTCCTTATCAACATACTAAAGAGTCTCACTCCAAATTACGCTTGCGTTGCGCGTGCGGGCGTGAAATATGTACCGTCGCGGCGTTTTTTGCCATTATCTCACGAAATGTTGGGTTTTTCGGCGAAGTACTTATTACAAAAAATATTCCTCATCAAATTTGCAATCGAAATGGTTATTATGATTTTTTTCATAGAACTCGTGCTCGGAAAAAATCTGCCTATTTTTTTCCGAGTGCCCGGAAAAAATTCGTCTCATGTTTCCGAGTGCTCGGAAAAAATCTGCCTATTTATTTCCGAGTGCCCGGAGAAAATTCGTCTCATTTTTCCGAGTGCCCGGAAAAAATCTGCCTTTTTTTTCGAGTGCTCGGAGAAAATTCGTCTCATTTTTCCGAGTGCCCGGAAAAAATTCGTCTCATTTTTCCGAGTGCTCGGAAAAAATCGGCATATTTTTTTCCGAGTGCCCGGAAAAAATTTGTCTCATTTTTCCGAGTGCTCGGAAAAAATCTGCCTATTTTTTTCCGAGTGCCCGGAAAAAATTCGTCTCATTTTTCCGAGTGCCCGGAAAAAATTCGTCTCATTTTTCCGAGTGCCCGGAAAAAATTCGTCTCATTTTTCCGAGTGCCCGGAAAAAATTCGTCTCATTTTTCCGAGTGCTCGGAAAAAATCGGCATATTTTATTCCGAGTGCCCGGAGAAAATTCGTCTCATTTTTCCGAGTACCCGGAAAAAATTTGTCTCATTTTTCCGAGTGCCCGGAAAAAATTTGTCTCATTTTTCCGAGTGCCCGGAAAAAATTCGTCTCATTTTTCCGAGTGCCCGGAAAAAATTCGTCTCATTTTTCCGAGTGCTCGGAAAAAATCGGCATATTTTTTAAGTGTGCTCGGAACAAATTGGCATATTTTTTTCCGAGTGCCCGGAAAAAATTTGTCTCATTTTTCCGAGTGCCCGGAAAAAATTTGTCTCATTTTTCCGAGTGCCCGGAAAAAATTCGTCTCATTTTTCCGAGTGTTCGGAAAAAATTTGTCTCATTTTTCCGAGTGCTCGGAAAAAATCTGCCTATTTTTTTCCGAGTGCCCGGAAAAAATTTGTCTCATTTTTCCGAGTGCTCGGAAAAAATTTGTCTCATTTTTCCTAGTGCTCGGAAAAAATCTGCCTATTGTTTTCCGAGTGCCTGGAAAAAATTGAAAAATTGTATTTTATGTCAGAATTACAACGTTATTGTAACTATTTTCAAAAAAATTTGCCTGAGTTGAACAAAATTGATGCATATCTAAAGTTCAAAAGAATTTTTGTTTTCAAAACAATGTGTAGAACTTTTAAAAAATTTTACGAAAATTTCAGGTTTTCTAACACTTTTTTCATTAAAGATTTAGAAACGAATTATGTAATTTCTTCTACAATTATGGAAAGTTGTTACAAATTATGCATCCTATTCCAGAAAAATTTTATGAAATTTTCTTAATACACAATAGTTTATAATGTAAACACTGCTACATTATCCATATTTTTGTGAATTTAATGCACTCTAATATTTTTATTGAAAGCATTTGAGAAACGACTTATGCTTAATTTCGGGGTTGGGCCGGGGGGGGGGTGTCTTATCACATACTATGAGACAAGATTTTTCGATTACAAAATTATGTTTACAAAACTTCCCTATTTCGCGACGTATCTTTCTATTTTCTATTACGACATTCGAGTTGAATGAGACTAAAATAAATAACAGCCATATTTTAAAGTTTATAATAGAAACACGCCGACCATTATCCATATTTTCATTGTCACGCCGAATTTAATGCGGCTGCCGTTTATCCCGATGTGGAATTAAATTACACTTGATGTATTTTTAAAGCATTTGTTCGATAACTCGAGTATTAATGACGTAAATGAATCGAAAAACAGTAACGTACTGCACAATTTGAGGTGTGAACAGAATCGTAATGGGGGAGTTGCTATAGATTTTCTATAAAGAAAATTTTTAGTCATTTTTCCAGCTCATTAACCGCGGACAGTGTTTGCGTACAGATTTTACCAAAACCTTGATTTACCATTTTTGTCGCGGTATTTTCGCTTCACTTATTTTTTGAAGATATTTCGTTTTGGGGTGTCGTTTTTTTTTCTGTTTGTAGGATACAGATTTGTTCGCGGTGAAATCTTGAAGTAATGCGTTTCTCGTTATGGAAACTTTGTTTTGCTTGAAAAACGGTATAAATGATGGAGATTTCTTCGATGCAATACGAAAGGGTGATTTTCACGTGTCGTTTTTTTGAGTTTCGAAATTGAGTGGGTATGCTGTGTGTCGCGTGACGGTTTAGATGAAGGAATCAAGATGTGACCTACTGGGTATTTAACGAGCGAGTTTAAAATATTTTAAAACTATTTGAAAATCTTTTTTAATGAATGGCCAAGATGTGATAAGTTTTTTGAAGTGGCTCTAAAAAATATTCCCAAATGAAAAATAACAATATTGAAACTGTTAAAAATTCTTAAAAATTACTCAATATGGATAAAATTATATAAATTAGGTAGGTACTTTGGATTAGTAGATAATACCATCTCAGCCAGAGGCAGATTAGATATCATCACTGCGGTATGGGGGGGGGCAAAAAAATTGAAAATTATTCAAGATGTTATAATAATTATTTAATTTTCATAAAATATCACATAACTGAATGAAAATGTCGAATGTCGAAGTTTTTTTTTAAAAATTTGATTATTGTTAAAGATACCATACTCTTTTATTCCGAATCAGTGAAAAATCACTGATAAGCAGAGCAAAAATCAGTAAAACATCACTGATTTTTTCAAAAAATTTCAATGATTTTTCAAAGAATTTCATTGATTTTTCAGTCAATTTCTCTAAATTTTCACTGACTTGCTTTCAATGATTTTTTTCAACTGATTCATTACTATGCTACAATTCTGACTAGTTTTCGGCAATTTTTGATTAATTTCACTGATTCAGAAATGAGAGAGTAACTTTAAAATTGTTTTAAAAAATCATAAGTTTTTCAAATTGTGAATAATGGTTGAAAAATCATGTGAAAATGTTATGAAATTTGTTCGAGCAAGAAAAATTACATACAATGCATAGTCCTTTACAAATTTCATTGGAATTACATAGAAATCGATGAAATATCAGAGTTATTTAAAAAGCTCTTAAACTGCATTTAATTTTTATCGCAAAATTTCATCAACTTTTGGAAACAAATATCAAAATCTTCTTAAAATGCATTGAAATGTACTTGAAAATTATTATAACATCAATAAAAGTTGCTACCAATATCTTTAATGTTTTTCAAAATGAAGTTAAAAAATACAGGAAAATCGTTACAATTTTAATAATACTTCGTCAGGTTAGATAGTTAGGTACTGAAATAAGTATAATTCATAAACAGGCTTAATGAGTTCTCGGCAGATACCAGTTACAAAAATTGAAAAAAAAATGCATTTCTTTCGAAAATATCCCCTTTCTGAGGTCTCCTAGTTCCGTCTCGTCCTCCTCTAGGCTGGAAAATTCAACTTTTTTCAGGAGGTCTCTCATTCAAAGTAAACCGCCTCGTCAATTTTTAGCAAAATCCAGAAAATTGTTTTCTTTTTTCAACCCATTCTAGTATACGTATGTTTTTAGGACTCAATGAAAACCAATTCAAAATTTTGAGAGAAATAATGACCCAAATTTTTCAAAAAAAAAAACACAATTATCACGACTTTGAATTTCAAATTGTCCAAAAGACATCCATTATTTTAAATTTTTTCTGTAGATATTTATCTATGGAAGTTTACAGAATTTTTTTTATTTTGAAATTTTCAACGATTTTATTTGTATTTGATTAAAATGTACCAATTTTTTTTTGTTTTTGAATTCTAAAAAAAAGTCCTTCAAAGACCAAAAGAATGATAAAAGAAGATGGTTGTTATAAAATCATATCATAATATCACAGGTCGGCACTTCTGAACTTTTGAAATGCTGTTTGAAGTTTAATGAAAGATTTTTATAGTATTTTTCACGCTGATCACGAAAAAAGCAGTGAAAAAATTCCATCGCCCAAGAATTTTTCACAATTTAAATATTTCGTTCAACGGTTTTTCTACTTTTTTTGATAACTTTTGACACTTCAAGTCGATTTTCTGAGAAAAGGAAGGGTTCTACGAAAAAAATGAATAGCACATATACTGTAGAGCGTCAAATTTCCTATTTGTTGAATCCGAATAGTTTTTTCTTAGGAGGCTTAGCTTTCGAGATATTTTAGCTCAAAGTTCAAAGCTCAACTTTTTGAAAAAAATTAAAAATATCTCAAAAACTAAGCCTCATAAGAAAAAACTATTTGGGCTTTTCAGATAGGAAATTTGACGCTCTACAATTTATGTTCCATTAATTTTTTTCGTAGGGCCCTTTCTTTCCCCTGAAAATCGACTTGAAGTGCAAAAGTTATCAAAAAAAAGTAGAAACCCCGTTAAAAGAAAAATTTAAATTGTGAAAAATCATTGAGTGATGGAATTTTTTCACTATTTTTCTCGTGATCAGCGCGAAAAATGCTATAAAAATCACCCATTAAACTTCAAACAGCATTTTCCATGTCGACCTGTGTATTTAATTGGCTTCTGAATTTTCTAGGCTGATGGCAGTGATGTCAGACCATTTTTTTTAAATCTATACCCTTCTCTCTCTTCTTCACTCTTCTTCACCATGTCCAACTAACTTAATATTCGCACGAATAGAACTAAAAAAACGCTGTACGATGAGAAATTTCATCATTCTGTCTTATCTATTCCGCAACGTATGACTTCTGGTAAACTATATTAAATAAGGGTACTTTGAAGTACACCGAAATGTCAAATACGATGAAAAAAAATGATACTAAAGATACGGAAGACAGAACCAAGTTGTATGAGACCAGAATCTTTTTGAAAATCTTACAAAAATGATGTCATTCAGTGGAAACCAACATAGTTAAGGGTATATTGTTATGTCTGGCAAAAGTTTTGAAATTCTAAGAAAATACTTCGGTGAAATTTTTTATTCACTTTTTTTTTTTACTCGATCAGCAGATATCTCGTGCCGTTCATTAGACGATCAAACGACCAGAATTATAAATGAGAGTGAGTTTAAAACATGCCTCTTTGCCAGTTTTTTTTCCTCCATCCCTTGTATCGTCGATACACGGCCAGGGGAGGTTAAAAAGAGGGCTCAGATCAAAAAGTATATCCAATTAGATTTTCTGGTCGAGGTTGGATAAATTGAAAGAGACGTTTGACGCGGAAAATCTTAATTCCAACAGTCGTATTCGATTTGTAAAATGAATTAATTTCCACACGATGCATGACAGCGATATTACGTCAACAGTGTGGTAAAAGCTGGCACAGTGACGTGTCTTATAACTTGACAAGCGGTCATTGTTGAATTGACATTTTTAGATTTTTTTCACCGACCCCCTATTGTAGCTTATGTTTTCAGAGGGTGAGTTTTGATTGAGGAATGAGTCGATCTACAGCTGATTGAAGAAGGAAGCAATTTTATAAATTATTTAACGCGGCGCGGTGTTTTAATCTAACGCGTGCCTCGCCAAAGAAGCTTTCGGTATTGTTGTATATTTGACACCGTGTACGAGTAAACTTTCGCAGTGCGGATACACTTATTGTACGCTTTTGTAAGTTTATTTAACCTTTTGCACGGTGCTCGGGAACTTATTTTTAACGCTAAATTGCACCTTTATGTATACCATATGATTACACGAGTGCTCTCGTAGCTCATACCTAGTATCACAAGGGTGAAAAGAACGACGTTCTTTTGTGAGTATTTAGATTACCAAAATGATTAAAAAATTTTACACCGTTGAACCTCATAAATAGGCATTTATAATACCGGCGAAAAAATACATCCGTGTGTGATATCTCTACTGGAGTGGAAAAAATAAACACGTCGGTTCGTAGCCTCGCGAGCATCATTTACAATACTAATTTTTTTCTCCGTTTGAAAAAAAAGACCAACCTGAAGGGTTCTGTGACAGTTTCTTTTTACCATTTGGTATGAAATTCATTAAATTACGACGATACCGGGCCAGCGAAAATACCTGGTTTTTTGTCGCCCGATGCCTAAACTCAGACGATAAAAATACTCTGGAAAATATCGCTTATAGTTAATTAAAGATCTTAACATCGGTGGAATAATTTATTTTGTAATTTCTATTGATGTCATTTTCGTACGTTTCGTGATATTTTTTTGAAAAGCACTGCAAGCGAAATATTTTAGATAAGCGGAACATTATTTTTAAACATTTAAAGAACACAGATAGTGTTTATTTATCGGAAGTATTCGAGAATGCTGGTGCTGTGCTTTTTTTGCCCTGGTGACTTTTTCCTCGCTTCGTTCGTCTTCCAGTTATAATATCATTAATAATTTTCAAATGGGGGTTGTACTATAGTGAAATGTTACCGATGTAAAGTGATGGAATGTGTCGCGAAATCAAGCAAACGTAGTTTGAAGTTTTTAGTTTTATAAGTCTAGGTATACCTTCATCTGCGGGGTTTTTCCTCGCTGTGGAAAATTTTACTAATTAGGTATTAAGCGTACTTGGGCTGATTTGAAATTTTATCAAAGCACGGAGCAAGAATGTAAGAAACTCGAGAGAATGTTTTACTTTGAAGCTTTAAAAGTATGTTGTATGTAAGCATTGTAAGCGTATACTTGTATTTTCGCCAAAAATTCTTCACCTAGGTAGGCGAGCACTATTCGAAGTTGTTTTAAAAAGATGCCAGAAAATTTTCCTGGTAAAATTTGGTAGGTATGCTTACGAGTTGAGGTGAGGTTTTTACGACACGTGGAAAAAAGTTTTTATGTGCCTTCTTATTACCTTTATACTTACACAAAATGGGGAAAAAATGTCTGGCGATAATAACATGACACTTTTTGCAGTGGTACCAGCTCAAATTAGCAAAAATTAATAAATAGATGACTGGAAATTAGAAATTTTGTTTCAATTTTTCAAAGAAAACAAATGTTTTGGTTGTTTATTTCCTGTATACATTTTTTTTGAAGCTTAAGAACCCCTAAAATTGAGAATTTTTGGTTCTTGGTAAGCCTGTAAAAAGTGTCATGATATAATCGCACCTTCAACATTTGTATTTTTTGGGGGGCTTTAAAAAAATTCTTAGGACAAAATATATGGGTACTAAATTTTAAAATGAAATAAATTAAATAGTATTGGTCTATGGAGTACTTCATTTTGATGTGCAAAATGTTTTTCAATGCTGCATACAACGAATACCAAATCACACCTTGTTTATTGGCAACTTATATCAGGTGTTTGTATGAAGGGTCATCTATAGTGATTTATGCAGGAGCAAAAATACTGTCATTTTAAATTAGCAAACGGCTCAGTGGACATGGACGAGTTGTACAGATTTCTTCGTAAGTAATTTTTTGAACCACTCAATTACGAAGTACTTACTTAACTAATTACCTCGACCTGTAATCTAAAAGACGACCTGATCCGGTGGCTGAATGGGAGAAAATATCGTGTGATATAAAGTGTCATTTTTCGAAGCGATTGAGTGAGGTATCACAATGAGTATTTTTTGACTTTTGGAGTCTATTATTAATGTTATTTAATTTTGTTTTAAAAAAGGAAAATGCGACTCAAAAGAATGAGAATAGATTTGGAATTTTGAAAAAATTTAAATTTCATGATTATGAATGCTGGGATATTTCTTATTGCAGTGATTTTGACATGGATATGTCTTAGGGGTGGGGGTTAAAAATTTTAAAAGCGTTACGTTACGTTACGTTACGGTAGATCTAGACATAATGACATTATGTTAGACTTGAAAAAAATTTAGAAAATGTATTTTAGATGAAGACATAATGATATTATGTTAGTGTATGGATACTTACATCTAAGGGCATGGGGGCACAATAAAAAATGATTTTTTAACAATAATTATTGAACAGAAAAGTATGTTTTTAGAATTATAAGATAGGACATAATAATATTATGTTAGATTTAAAAAAAAAATGGAAAAAATTTTAAAGACATAATTAATGACATTATGTTTGTCAAATTGTGGAAGGTGAAAGAAAAGTCAAAGATTGTGAAATGTAAGTCTTTGAAAGCATGCTTATGAAGTTATGATAAAACCCTAATCACTTTAAATATATTTTGACATATCCATGTTCTAAGATTTTTACCTTAAGGTAAAAAATGTGTTAATTTTTTTTTTGAATTTCAAGTCTTACTCTTGAGTGCGGTTCATTTTCCTCCAAAAATGAGATTCTCAAAATTTTTAGCTCTCTACTTCACTTAGGAGGCATGCACCGCGTCTTCATTTTTCTGATGGAATTCAACAAGGAGTAACATGTAATAAAAACATGAACTAAAAAAAATAGGGGGAAAAATGTAAAATTTTCACGGTTTTGTTTTGTGATGCAAACATAGTTGAAGCTGAATATTAAATCCTAAATTTTAATTTCTCACCAATTTTAATTTAAAAATTGGTCATTTTAGACCTAAGGTGGGACAGGCTTGTGGGGATACATAACAAATTTAGAGGGGAAACTATAAATTCCATATTGAACGACCATGATATTATATTCAAAATTAAATTAGGCCATAGCCAACATACCCATTAACATCATGGAAAAGAAAGCACGACACATACACAAATTAGTCACAATCATTATAATTAGAAAAATCAAAATCAGAATGAAATTATAGCAAAGAACAGAAAAATCAAAATTGACAATTTGGTAAAAAACAGTTATTGAAAATTACATTTTAAATGACAAAGTTAATAGTATAGCACTTACGTACGAAAACAAGAGACATTTATAGCAGTGAGAATAAGACTAAATTTAGGGTGAGCCAGCAACTGGTTCAACCCTCCGGCCAAACCAATTCTCTTCTCTCCCCCCCTTACCCTCCAATCAGTGAGAACACATGTGTAACTGCATGGTCAGTTACATAAGATGACGATCCTTCTGCCTACCTTATGCGGCAGCAGCTAAGGAATGTGCCTTGAAATGAAGCGGTTGGCTAGCGGATGTGACAAATTCCATCCCTCAACAACCACCACTGTAGCAGGCAAAAAGGGTCGCAATCGTATGCAACCGACCATTGGTTACATACGTTTTGGCGATCAAGTGTTTAAAAATTTCACCCCGCACTGGGTGTCTTGAAGATTTCGGAGCAACAAGGCGTCACTAAAATCTCACATCTTCAAACTCGCAGCACAGTTTAAAGCAGGGGGGGGGGGTTTAAATGTTGTTGAAAACAATTTAAAAATATAGCTTTTAAAACACTTTGAATCATATTTTGAGATTGTTAAGTTATACCAATTTGAAAATTTTCTATTATTTCTTCCATTTTTTTTTGTTTTTAGCATTTTATCAGTAGTATGTTTTTGTTGTTTTGGTCACATTTTTGAAATCCGAACGTGTACAGAGATTTATTCACACTCTCCCACCTCCCACCTGCCCGCTAAGATGTTCTAGTTTCTCGTCATCATCACTGTTGATTTTTTCACACTCCCACACTTCCCACCTGCCAATCAAGATGCCCTTGTTTCAAGTCATCGCCGCCATCGATGTTATGACATCCCCTGTCACTCGCTTGACCACCAAGATGCCATAGGATCACATTCTCACTCCTGTTAACCAAGGTAATCACGATTCTCTGTTCCCACCAAATTTTAAAAAATTGTGATCAATGCTAGGGAACTCTACAGTTGAAAAAATCAACTGTTTCATTGGATTTTTTCATTTTTTAAAAAATAAATTTTATTCCATAGTAGTATAAAAACGCTGATTCTGTCAACTTTTTTGAAATCCAAACGCATGCAGTAATTTATTCACACTCTCCCGCCTTCTGCATGCCTAGCCTGATGCCCTAGTCTCCCATCATCGTCTCTGCCAATTTTTCACACTCCCCCACCTCCCGCCTACCACTGAGATGTCATTATCTCACATCATCGTTACCTTCCATTTTATGACTACTTCAACTCCCGCTAGATGGCACCTTCACCTCCCACCTGACTGCTGAGATGCCGCCTCATCCACCAAGGTGATCGTGTTGCTCCAGAGTTTGTGGTGGTATAGAGGCAGAGAGAGAAGGAAGTGGTTATGCCAGCATAAGACTGGTGTGGTGACAGTGGTGCTGGTCAGCACATGGGCTCACTGACAATCATCCACCACTGTGCAATATGAACATTTAACCTTCAATAATTTTTGTTTACAATCTCAAACACTTGTAGCTGTTGCATATGATTTTTTAAAATTATTCTCCCTCTTCATCAAATAATTTTATATAAAATAATTTTATATCAATAATTTTATATCAATAATTTTAATTTTCATAAATTATAAATACTTATTAAATTATAATTTCCTTTTTCACCATTTGAATATGATTATGTAGGTACCTATTTACCCACCAAAACATTACTGTACCTACTTTACCAAATTAAAATTCTTGTTATTTTTCTATTATTTTTTTTCTTTTCTTCTTTTATGAAATAATTGTAGGTAAATACATATACGTAGGTACTAGAGTCTAAAACGATACAATGAAATATAGTTAAGTTTATTTACCAATTACTTTACCAAGAATCAAGGCGAGATGGTTTTATCAACCATTATTGATAGTGACTGGCTGAATCATTGTCTCGCACAACGATGCAAGCTATCCCAGTACTGTACTGGATAGTTTCTAGGTGTTGGTAGGCGGGAAGTATGATAAGGTAGGTGTCACCAGTTGGTGGACACCGTATGCCTTGACAAATATACTAGTAATTGTATCATATTGAAACGAGTACATGAATATACTTGTGTATCGTATTTACAAATACTTGTTTTGTTCAAACGATACCAATTCTGAACATACAAGTAACGAGTATATTCACAAGTATTATAGTATCGTGGTGATTGTAAGGATATTACGGTAACAGGAGTATGCAAAAATCATTGACTAGGTGACGTAATCACATAGGTTACGATTCCAAACAAAAGTAATTGTGTTTTTTGCAAATAATACGATACGATATGATTACAATGATATTTATAAATGAGATGAGTACAAAATGATGTACTTGTATTTTATAATTCACAATACAATTTGCTTGTACTCGCCAAGTATGTACTCGTATTGTTTGATACTCTAGTATGTATACCTATACACATTTACAAACAAACTTTACTCTAACAACAGGCTTTTGGTTGTCATTTAAAAAAAAAAAAAGTAAATAAAAAACCAAAATAGAAAGATTGAATTAAAAAAAAAATTGAATGAAACAGTTCATTTTTCCAACTATAGAGTTCGCCTGCATCGAACACAATTTCTTTCAAATCTGGCGGGAAATTTAATTGGTGATCACAATCACCTTAGCCCTCATCTTGCGTCAATGCCATTGGATCACATTCTCCCACCTGAGCTGCTATTCCTCAAATGTGTTATTGACATTGGTCAAAAAATACACCTCCCTGTTGCTATTCGTGAAAAATGAAATTCTAAATTCAAATTTTATGATGTGAATAAAACAAGTTTTACCTAAAAAAAACCCTGTGATTTCACCAGAATTATACCTATATAAATTTAACAAAATTGGCTGGTATTATATCAATTATCTTCCTAAAAACGTTTGTGATCGTTTGTATTGTCAATTTACCTACTTGTGCATACTCCAGTATAACTTTTTACCTATTGTCAAAATCCGCTTGATTGGAAGTGCAAGTTTAATTATTTTTTTTCAAAAAAGTAATTAAAATAATTAACATTCACGATATCTACGTATACTTCTGCATCATCCTCTCATGCTGCCACCGCCTCCATCATACCTGCTGCCCAGCCTACTCCAATGGATATTGCGGCCCCTGCATCTCGCCCCTCACACCATTCGCCAACAACAACATCAACAATAAAATGAAAATTCAGGGAGATATTTTGGCGATCTTTTCAACAATGAAAATTTAGGAGCAGCAGTTTTTGGTGAAAGTTTCCCCACCAGTGAAGAAGTACTTGGATTGTGGGGGCAATACATTTGGATGAAGAGCAGGGATGAAATTCCATGGCTGGAGGAAGCTCTCATTGAAAACTACATTGAAAAACTCGCCAAAAACTTAGTTGGTATGTAATTTCATCATCAAAATAATTTTTTTTTTCAAAAAAAATATCGCCAGTTTCATAATTAATGCATCTAAATCAAAACAAAGTTGAAAAATATTGAAATCCCTAGGTTAAAAATTGAATTTTTCATTTTTAAGGAATAAAAATTATGCTTCCTTGTTATAAAAAAAAATTGATTCAAAAAAATTTACTAGTGCTGATCAAATTAATTTTTTTCAAACAAATGTGTAATTTTTATTTTTCAAAGAATGAAAAATTCAATTTTCAACCCACCTATTTCAGTATTTTTCAACTTTGTTTCGATCTAGATGTCATAATAATTACCTACAGGATTAATTCTAAGAAAATTCAAAACTAAACTTCTCATTTTTGAAAAACTAAAAATTTGTGTTTGTTTGAAAAATTTATTTAAAATTTTGTATCAATTTTTCAAGCAAAGGGAAAATTTCTATTTTTCAAAAATGAAAAATTCAATTTCAATTTTTTAGAATCTCAATTACAACATCTAAAACAAAGCAAAGTCTAAATACCTACTGAAATATGTGTTAAAAATCAAAATTTTCATTTTTCATTTGTTAAAGAATAAAAATTATGCTTCCTTTGCTTGAAAAAAATTAAATTTATTTGAAAAAAATTGATGAGTGATTGACCAAATTAATTTTTCTCAAGCAAATGTGTAATTTTATTTTCTTCAAAAATGAGCAATTTAATTTTTACCAATTTTAACAAAATTTAGAATTGAACTTTTCATTATTGAAAAATTAAAAATTCACATTTGTTTGAAAAATTTATTTGACTTTTGATTTAAATGTCACAATAATTACATAATCAATTTTAACAAAATTTAGAATTGAACTTTTCATTAAAAATTCACATTTGTTTGAAAAATTTATTTCACATTTCAAATCAATTTTTCAAGGAAATGGAAAATTTATTTGGTTAAAAATGGAACACAAGTATCCATTCTGAGAATTACTCTGAATGGAGAATTATATACTTAGATAAGTACTACATCGATTAGCAATGTAATTATACCAATAAGTAGGTATTTATAATTATTTTAAATTTATTTCATATGTAGGTATGTGGGTATTCATTAATATTTTGATGTATTGTTGTTAAAATAAACTGTTTTCACTTGCATATGTGTCTAATTTACTAGAGATGTAAAAAAAAAATGAATGGAATTTTTTAAGATCTTTCAAACTTTTAAAAATAAATTTATTTTAAACAAATCAATTTATTTCAAGTAAAAAGAAAAATTATTGATCATTTTAATTTAAAAAAAATTGAACAATTTTCACTGAGTGATTTTGAGAACACAAATTTTTTGAAATTTTTTTGGAGGGGAAGTTTTTCAAATTCAAATTTTTGAGGGAGAATTTTTTCACACATGTCTTTTTTTATTGACTTCAAGCACGTGGCATTTTTGCCAGCATGCTAACATCAATGGTATTTACGGTAATCATCCTCTCACCCCCCCCCCTTAGGTAATTACTGGTAGTTTACCGGCAATTTTTTAAAAAAAGGATAGAAACGGCTGTTTCATACTACTTACATAGTCACCATGGATTGCAAAAAATATATCTTGCCTGAGTGAACTTAATACTTTTATTCATATTTTTTGAGAATAGGTGTAGTCATTGAACTTGAACAAACTCCTTGCTTCCTCTTCAATGTTAATGCATTCGGAGATAAATTAATGAAAACATTTTCTGATTCTCGATTAGAAGTCATTAATTCTGCATCATTTTGGATTGATTGCAGCACATAATTTGGAACCAAATCAAACACTGAATTTTCAAAATTCATTTTTTTATAAAAATATAAAATTCAAATTATGTAAAAAATGAAAGAAAACGAAACAAAAACTACTGTAACAATAAAGACAGCTTAATTCACTAATAAGAACTGAATGAGAAGAGTCACAGGTGTTCATCATCCAGCCTTTTTTGTTTTCATTCCGCCCCTCCAAGTTCAATGACTACACCCACATTTGGCATTAAAAATTATAGGAACAGAATATCCCCAGTACCAATTTGAAAATGATTTTCTAATTTTTTTTCAATTTATAATTTTTTTCCACCAACAACTTGGAACATATTCTGGAAAAAGATACTAGATACAAAAATTTGCCAAATTATTACATTTTTTTATTGCCCTATAGCCAAAATAACACGAAATAAATTCATTCTACAGATGACTCTTTAAAGGAAATAGAAATCCTAAAATTGTAATATCATAACATGATTTGAATGTTACAATATCCTTAGCAATTTGCTTGATATCATGAATAAACAAGCAATTTGAAGGATATGGATTGAGAAATTGTTCTAAAGAGGAAATAGAAGATGAAAAGGGCACATATAAAGTACAAGGTTTAATTTCTACAAACAAATTTCAAACTTTATCAACATTTCTTACATTTGTTCCAAAGTGGTATCCTCAGCAAATTTTTCATATCTTCTCGCTAATGCTAAAACCAGCTAAGTGAAATTTTTTTCAAAATTGAGGTTTTTACAATTTTGGGCTCTTTGTATCAAGCTGCATTGATTTAAAATATAAAAAAACTAAAAATAAATAAATTAATTAATTTAAACCTAAAAAAAATGAGATTGAAATTTGCAAAGTTCATGAGTGCAATGCAAGTATTGTTACGTTTTTTGGCTTTCCTGTAAAAAAAAAAACAATTTGGCACTTAGCTGGTTTTAGCATTAGTGTGATGATATCTCTTAAAGAGAATCTCTTTCACAATAATGATAACTTTTTCTCCTGAAAATGATTGGGCGAGCATCCAATAACTTCTAATGTGTAATTTTTTGAAAATTTTCACTAGAAGCTCTGTACCTAGCAAGAAAAAAATCTCAGCACTTTCAGACATTATTATTAAAAAAATAAACACACAAATTTATGGGTTTTAATGTGTAAGTACTCACTCTAAAAAAAAACTAAAAAAAACCAGTAAACGTCACAACTTTGAGCACATTTAGTTAAAACTCATTTCTTATAGAGTTGCTTTTTTTGAAAGATAAGTCTGTTTCTTTAAATAAGTACCTTTCATAAGGTAGGGTGAGTGCAACCTATTCATTTAAACTGAGAACATCAGTGTTAATGGCGGTTTGATTCTTTTATACCCTTAATTTAACAACTTTTTTGTTGGGAATTGGAATTTTATGGTGGCGAAGTGTTTAAGATCCATGTAAATGTTGTGGTGTATTAAACCGATAGGGGGATTAACTTTTGGGGAGAGTCGATAGATACCTATCTACTCTGGGCTACCCGGCTGAGGTAGAGCACGTCCAAAAGACTCTGCGATCAGAGTCGCAGATAAGGGACACACATTGGGTCACATTCACATAAATTGAAGCATGATTACTGGAATTAAAATCAAAATAAAATTTAGCGTATTGATAAGCCTACTTTCGTTAGCCTACCAATATGTGAATTAAAGGGAACCTACCTGAAGTCAGAATACGTCCGACTAGGTACCTACCTGTTCTTCAGTCTAATAACCGGATGTGCAAGGAAACACTAAAAAAGTTATATCAACCTACGAATCAAATGGACTACCTAAGACGGCTTAATATCCTAATGGGTAGGTAAGCTACCTATCTACTGAGATAGGCCTTACCCGCGAGTTACCTATAATTACTTAAAGGATTTGGAATTAAAAGCTCAGGACATCTACGTGCCACTAGGAGCGAAGCTGAAACCCAAGGTGGAAACTCTTCAATTCAACCCATTATTATCCAAAAACACCCCCACACCCTTTTAGGCTAGCACATACTGTGCATCACGTTAACAGAATTAAAAAGAAACGTACCTTCGTTGAAAAACATTAACACGTTTAAAAAGATTATTTTAATAAAGATAAAAGTATAATCGTGCGCAAAAACGTATCGTTTTATACACTTGATGAAATAAAAAAATTACTTGCAAAAATAAAGGCGTTGGCTAAAAGGCCCATACACGTTACACGTTGTATATCAGAATTACAGAGTCGATGTTAACGTATCGACGGTAGAAAATTAACAGAACAGCAATATAACTTCAGGTAACAGAATCGTACCTAAAAATGTAATCTCCCAGACTCATACAATACCAGGATGAGGGAGGTAAGGTGTTTTGGGCGTTGGCTGATAGACGTAAGCCATGTTCAATTACCAAAGAATACCTAGCTAAAATTCACGTTTTAACTGGGTACCTTACCTTATCATTTTCATCACAATGTATATATCTCACACTATTGTCTCACCTTCCCCTACATTTCTTCCCTTAAACCAGAACTGGTATACTTATGTTTACTAAACAGAAGTCACATTTTGCCGATCTTTTTTTGTTTTCAAATATAAAATAAGACTCTTAACATTTATGAAAGTATACGTTTTCAAATATTATCATATCCACCCCCTGAAATTGAAAATTTATTGGTACACTATGCATTTTTTCAAGGAACATTTTTTCAACGTTTTTTTAAATTTTGATGCATAAAATGAACTTCCCTTACCCTTACACCCTCCTATTTTTTTCAGTGAAGTACTTTTAAACATACTTAACAGATTTGTGAGCATTATTCAGTTTATTTTTATCAAGTGTAAAAATTGTGAATATCTAATCGCATAATTTTTCTGTTAATAAAAATGAGAAGTTCTATTTATTTTGTTAATATGAGGTCAGAAAGTAATAAATTGATCAAATTTGCTTTGATTAATTTAAGTTTGACTTGTCACCTTCATGAAAGACCTAATTCTACTCAAAATAAAATTTTCAAGTTCATGAAAACGGCTAATATTCAAATAGAAGAAATTATGCAAGAATTTATAGATTTGGATCCTGAAGTCGTATTTGTGAAAAATAATCAAATCAAGTCTTGCATAGAAAAATTCATCAAAGAATTTCATCCAGATTTGACACACCTTGATATCAAGATTATCAATATTTATGAAAAGTTTGTACATATCATTGAACCTATACCATGTTTAACATCAAGCTATTTTAGCCGAAAATGTAACGAAATTGTGCAAATGCCTCAGGTGTGATGTGTTACCTCAAAGTTGTTGAATTATTAAAAAATTAGTATTTAGATGATATTTTATTGAAAAATATTTATTTAATATTGCATAAAATAAAATTTACATCAAATCACTCATTGTTATTTGTCATTTAATTTAGTGAAAAGTTTTTCTCAATGCTGTGGGTTAACCCACCCTTGCTGCCATATATGATTAAGCCATTGCTCTCATACCAGTTATTTTGACCAAGAAAAAAAGTCACCAAATTTCACAGTAATTTTTGCCAAATTGACATTATCGTATGATTAACATGACCATGATGCAAGAAATCATATGAATTTTGGTTAAAAATGATAGTAATGCAAGCAAGCAAGTTATTTTCGTTAAGCTGTCAAGATTGGTCAAAATGACCCAATGAGAGCAATGGTCAATTTTGACCGCATGTGAGCAATGTTGGGTTAAGGATAGGATTCAACTGTCTACCAACTTTTTGAAAATAATAGATTTTTCTTATTCGGTCATATTTAGCATATAACCACTCTCTCTTTTCTTATTATTCTTCATCTGTTTCCGGGGGTAGCACATAAATTATCAATAATTTTTCACTTGTTGCAAAATATTGTTTTTCTTATTAGCGCCCTCCTCCGGACATTCCATTTCAAAAAAATGATTTAGAAAAAAATTGTAAATTTCCAAACACATTTTACCACAAATTAGACATTTGAAAAAAAAATTGTAGCACTTTTGTAATTAGGTACTACTGATTTCATATTTTCTGACCCATCAAGAAATTGACTTCAAGTGAGAGAGGATGATGAGGGGGTGGAAATGAAGAAAAAAAATACACTTGGAATTTTTTCACACATATATATACATTATTATTTTTCATTAATCTACTCTTGGTTATTCAATACAAAAAACATATGAGAGGGAACCTAATATATGAAACATAAAATCAGAAATAATGTTATAAAAATTATGCTAATAATCATTATAAGAGTTATACTTGAAATTGGCAAATTTTTATTCACTTTAGGTAAAAATATATCACATTGATTTGTTATAAAAATTATGCTAATAATCATTATAAGAGTTATACTTGAAATTGGCAAATTTTTATTCACTTTAGGTAAAAATATATCACATTGATTTGAATCAAAGTCAATTTTAGATAAAATTATACTACTTAGCTCTGTGCTAAAGGAGTTGATAAGATTGAAAAAGTTTTTAAAAATTACAAATCCCATCTCTTTTACAATAGAAAATTGTTGAACATTACAGGTATAGTTATCAAAAAAAGTTTTATTAATCATAAGTTCTTCCAATGTACTAACAAAAGCCTTGATAAATAAAGGTGAAATCCACTGTGCTCAATTTTATACCCCCCCCCCCACCGTATAATAGGTAATATTTGGAGAAGGGTCACCAGAAGTTTTACACTCCATTCCGACAGTTTCATTGAGATTTAAATAAAATTTTCTAGAACTGTTCAAGTTGGAAATTTTAATTGGGATCACTTTTTTTAATTTTATAAAAATCCTTTTTTAATGATCCAATATTCATCAATGACATACAAATCATATTCAAAAATATCTAAATCACTGTTTTGTACATCAGAAATGAGTCATTTTGGCATTTATTTCCAATTTTTTTTATATCTCGAATTATTTGAATTAATTGATTTGTTCAGAAAAGCCAAATTATAAATACAGGGTGATGGATGTGAAATTAATCCACAATTCAGAGTAACAGTTTCTTTTTTTCCAATGTTAGAGTAAAAATATGGACACTCGAAATTATTATATGTGTTGGCATAAGTTATGTGAACAAATATATGTTTTCTAAGAAGTTTCAAATCTGGAGTCACTCCGCCACAGTAATACTCGCCACTATTGGCTTCAGTTAATTTTTTAAAATTCAGTGTGGTAAGAAAATTATTACCATGTATGTAGATATTTTCACGATCTTCAATTGAAATTGGATTACCAGCAGAATCGTACCATCCTAATTAACTGAATGCCATATCATTCGCACGACATGCTATTTCAAGTTCTGTTTTAGATGACGAGTTCACATAAAACGTCACATTCAACTCTGCACCAGTATTATAAACACAACACACAACAAGCAAACTTGCCAACCAAATCATCTGTAATTTTATTTTCATGTCATCCATTTAAAATGAAATAAAATGAATAATTTAAAAGAGAGGGGATCATTGGGAAACAATATAAATAATGCAGAGAAAATCATAAAAATCACATTAAGTTGATAATTTAATGATTTTTTTTTTAAATCAAAATATCTTCTCACCCCAAAAAATGAAATTTAATTCCAATTAAAGGGTTGAATTTTGGTAGAAAATTGAAAATTAATTTTAAAGTCCAAGTCTAGGAGCTCAAAAGACACCTGAGATGTGGAAAAAAAGAGGCACTTAAATAAAAAAGTAAAAAAATTGTAAATGATCTAGTCTTGAGAGAAAAACAAATAAAATTAATACAAAATATTGGTGTATGTGATTATTGTAATCTTTTACTGGAAACAGAGTTGAAAGGGTGTCAGGAGGGGTGTAGGTACCAGTTTAGAATGGGAGGATATAATACATGCGAGACAAAATTATGGAAAAAACAAGTTTAGTTAAGGATTCAGTTATTACATAGGTGTGGAAAACCGATAGGAGTAGTATCCATTTTGCCGATTCTGGGACTAGACTCGGACGTCACTGTATTTTGGTGTTGGTCAGTTGTTTGGTTGATGGAATAGATGAGAATTAGTCACTGTGTATGATCGCGGCGCTACAATTATTTTTCTGCCTAATTTTTTCTCCTCTAACCATGGGCCAGAAGATGGATCAAATCTTACTTAACTGTTTTGTTTTCCTTCTCGCTTCTCGCTTCTTTACCTTTGAGATATTTACTTTAGTAGGCGATTAAAGGTTCATTGTCAGTGTTGTCGTTTTTTTTCATTGTGATGCTCGTTAGCTCATTCTTACATACCTATTATAGTGCGAGAGCCAAACCTGCTGAAAAGTGGCCCAAAGAACTGAAGCTGGGACCGGTCCCAAAAGTTAGTGTATGTACCCCTATTTCGAAAATAATCGGTCTGACGATCCGCAGATGCTACTTTAAAGCTCAGTGAAAGCTCAAAAGTTCACAATTTTCATGAACTTTTGGCCGGAAACACTGATGTTCAAAATTGGTATCAAATTAAAGGATTTTTTGCGCTGAATCCGAATATGTAGGTCTGCCGACCCTAAAGTGCTGCCCAAGGCTTGGTAGACCGAGTCAAAGGGGGAGAAAACTCGAAAAATACACGATTTTTTGATGAAATTCACATAAAATTTGGCTAATTGGCGTTAAATAAGTTTAATAAGTGCTTTCAAGTATTACTCAAGAACATTCATGACTTCTCAACTTCAAAATTTTACAAAATTTTCACATTTGAGGGGGTTTGGGCATAGGGGTTCATCAACAAACTCATGTATAAGCGTGCGATATATCAAAATGTATGTTTTCTAGGTCGTAGAACTCGATTATGGCAATGTTTTTCACGTTGGGGGTAAGAGGATGGCACTGATTTTTGCGGATTACAAATGGAGCTTGGAAAATGTACTTGGAAAAACAAAATCTCCCAAATTTCATTTTATACGTATAATGCACATAACAACTAAAAAGCAAAAAATATCCAACATTTTTATACGCGCCTGGTAATGTTCGATTTTTTTGTGATGACCATTTTTGGTTCAATAACCGCTCCTTAGGCATCATATGGTGTGGGGGTAAAAAAAAAACCAAACACCTCAACACATATAGCTACATGGGTTCATTTCACATCCATTAGGCCAAAGTTTGTGGGAAATGGTTTGCGCTAGGACATGGTGAATTTTTAAGTTGAGAAAACGCATCATTTTTACCCTTTTTTGTCAAAACTAAATAATCAAAAAAAATAAATGGCGACCTATCAAAATGGATTAAAATTTCACGAGCTGCACATAGATTTTATTGCAAATGTTATCTTACGCAATTGTAACTTCGCTAAAAAGTTGGTAATCACTTTGAACACGAACGCAAGAATTTGTTTCTTACATATCTGTTTTCACAAGTCGTAATAACCTACTTGTTCGATTGCCTAAAAAGCAATATGCAAGATCTGCATTGTCTCATGAAAAAACATCGGTACAACAGGTACCACCAATTCATCACTAATGTGAAAAACATTGCCGTAATCGAGTTCTACGACCTTGAAAACATACATTTTGATATATCACATGCCGATATACACGAGTTTGTTGATGAACCCCTATGCCCAAACCCCCTCAAATGTGAAAATTTTGTAAAATTTTGAAGTTGAGAAGTCATGACTGTTCTTGATTAATACTTAAAAGCACTTATTAAACTTATTTAACGCCAATTAGCCGAATTTTATGTGAATTTCATCAAAAAGTCGTGTATTTTTCGAGTTTTCCCCCTCTTTGACCCGGTCTACCAAGCCTTGGGCAGCACTTTAGGGTCGGCAGACCTACATATTCGGATTCAGCGCAACAAATCCTTTAATTTGACACCAATTTTGAACATCAGTGTTTCCGGCCAAAAGTTCATGAAAATTGTGAACTTTTGAGCTTTCACTGAGCTTTAAAGCAGCAGCTGCGGATCAGCAGACCGATTATTTTCGAAATAGGGGTACATACACTAACTTTTGGGACCGGTCCCTGCTTTCAGTTCTTTGGGCCACTTTTCAGCAGGTTCGGCTCTTGGACTATTATATTGCGAACATATTTTTTCACATACATATCTTATGTTTTACGTACGTAATATTTTTCAGAGAGTGTAACTAGGTAGAAAATAATGATAAATTTTCAATTTAAAAAAATCAGTTTATTGGTTAATTATTTGAACAATGATTAGAGTAATTAAGTAACTTAGGTAAAAATTGATAAAAATAGGTAGGTACTTATAAATGAATTTAAAATGGATTTACTGGATAATTAGAATCTATAAGTATCCCCTTATTAAATCTATCATGGTTGATAATTATAATTTGAGTACTATAAATACCTCAGCATTAAGGAAAACTGGTCCTTGCATGGGATATAGACAGAAAAGGGAACCAAATTTGCATCCATCACAAAACATTTGACATTCAATTATCGCTGTTGGACTTATGAAGCATTCGCAAATGAGCTAGGCTATACTATCACCAGGCTTGACCTCGAATGTTACTTTTCCACGATTGACTAGAATTACGCATATGTTTCCCCGGTAGCCCGGATCTATCACACCACCTAAAAATCGAGAGAAAAAGTAAATTCGAATCAAAAATCGTATTTTCTCCACCCTAATCCCACCAACGTCACCGCCGCTGCCGCCAATTAACTAGGTACTCACCTCCTATAGAAATATCCGAGTTCAGGGCAAGCCCAGACCTAGGGGCTATTCTTCCATAGGTCCCCGGGGGTAGCTCCATTTGCAAATCAGTTTTGATTAATTCCTTGCCATTGGAGGGAACGGAATATCGATAGGCGCTAAAAAAAAATCCAGAATTTTCGAAAAATCAACTCCGCTCTTTTTTTAAAAAAATTTCTTCCAATCCTGCCCCTCCAATGAAAATTTTTCAAAAATTTGTAGAAAATAATAGACGCTAAAAACAATTTCCATCTAAAATAATTTTATTCGACCATTCCGGGGGTTGAGAAAAATGGAAGATTTAGAAAAAATCCTAGTTAAAAACCATTTTACTGCTGAAAAAAAATGATTAATCCAGGTTACCTTCAATTTTTAATTTCGCCTTATTGTAATTTGAAAAAATTTACAATTTAAATTTATTTAATACCCTTTTGAAAAACATAAAAATCTGTGAATCTTTAAAATTCTCATTTGTAAGGATGGTGATGAGTAGGTAATTAAAACCTAGTAAGTAGGTATATACGATAATATGTAGGTAGGTATGTAGTAGTAGTTATTAAACTCACCTATGCAAATCAATTCCGGCGGAGCTTTGATGAGACTTTGTTGGAGCAATAGCGAAACTAGAAATTTTTTTAAATTTCAACATTGTCACAAATTTAAAAACACCAAAACGCGGGTAGAGCAATTGAGAATGAATTTTTTTCAGGTTTAACTCTCTGCGATTTCAAATTAACAATACCTACATTTCGTATATTCTCGCCAATATTTATACTTTGGTAGCCGGGTACCTAGCTTAATTATTATTTTTTACAATTACCCATTACCCAAACCGTTACTAATATCTATTCTAGATATTGATTGACGTTTTATGTAATATATCAACTTACGTATGTACGAATGAATGAATGTACACAATGCTATGCATGCAGCTGTTCATTTTGTACAATATTCATTGTTACATTTTCCGCTAGTGTGCATAGCCTCTAGCAATTTAAAATCACTCTCTTGGAGTTTGAGAAATCCAATTTTTTCGCACAATTGAGATATTGGATATATAAGAATATTGGTCACCCTATTTTTTTATCCATTTACACCACAGGTCTATGCACTGTGTACCTACTTACCTAGCTGTGTCGTTTCTGAAAATATTTTCGTTTCCGCCATTACAGTTTCTCCTGTTTGTGTGTTTTTTTGAATTTGGTGGTAAGTACATACATACATACATACCTAAAAATCGCTTGTTTTTTCAAAGAAAAATATTTATTCAATTTTTTTTCAATCGCCTATTTTAATTTGTTCTTAGCTTGTTGCAAAAAATGAACTCGCCTCCTCGCCAGAATCCTGAGCAGTTTGAGATAGATAATTACCTTACCAGAATATTTAATTCTCTACATCTCAGACAGATCTTACTTTTAGGAGGAATGTTCTCTTATGAGGAGCTATTTGGGATATGGGTGAGATTCCGGGATCTCAGGCGCAGGGATCTAATGCCTTGGCTAGAAGAGGGAAATGTGGAAAGGTTCATCGAAAACCAAATAAATGGATTATTTGAAGGCAAGTAAAATTGTATTTATTTACAATGGTTTTAACTTTTCTCAGCTTCCATAATGTAGGTAGCTGATGGAATCGAGAGTGATTTTTGGGTTGGTAAAATGTTGAAACGGTCTTTTAAATTCGTCTCCCAATTTTCCTCAACTTATTTTTGATCGCGAAATTGTACATAATAATTATTCAAAGCAATTTTCGAGTTGGAAAAAAAAATTTGGAGAAAAAATTTTTCAATCACCGGATAATTTTCTGGATAATTTTTAATTTATTTTTCAGAAAGAGAAGAAATTAATCGACATGCTGATGCCCGCGCGGCCATTCGCCAAGCAGCTAATAACGATGCTGGCAATAACAACAACAATAACAACAACAACAACAACAACAACAATGCCGCCATCGATAACAATGGTATTGATGAAAATCAAGCAGTTCCAAATGGACCAGTAGACTCGGATGACGACGATGATATAGTTCTATAGGTGCCTAATTAGGCGAATAATTACATAAATAGGTATATTGAATTATTGTACAGTATGCGCCTATCTGTCTGACGAATAAAAAAAATTTTACCATCTTCATTCATGTTTTTTTTAAATACAATGTCAAGTACATCCTATCGCTTGATACGAGTTTAAACTCGTCATATAGCATATCGAATTATAAAATAATGAAACTTGGAATAACAATAGATAATTATATCTATGTAATCGTGCAAATAAATGAAGAATGAGAAAAAAATTAACAAATACTTAATATGCGGGTATCTTAATACACGATATTTAAAACTAGAATAAACCTATTAAAATGATGGGTTCTTTTCCTAGCCATTTTACCAAGGAGTACGAAGTCTGTGATTGGTTAAACCTTAATCACTTTGGACTGTTCTCACCTTCACTGCAGGTGGGTTCACTGCAGGAGGGAGGATCATTCTGTAGTTTATAATGGCCAAAGGCATAGCTACGTATTTTATTGTCGTAAAAATGGCGTTTATCACAATAATTTACCAATGCCTTTTTCATTTGAATTATAGTATACAGTTTATGTTTGAAAGATCTAATTTGTAACTGCTCTTTTTTAAGAGTAGTGTTCTCAAACAGACAGGCGTAGAAATCTTCGAATGTAATTTCTTTTTCAATTACAGATTTTTTCACACCTTTAATTTTTTTTGTATTTTTACATCCAAATAATTTTAATGAATAAACCTTAGGCGAGAGAGAAATGAATTTTTCACAATAATTTAAAACCAGCTCATCTTTAAACTTTCCAGGAACCTTACGATTAACTAATGAAAAACAATCAGAAGTTGGAGGAAAATTGCTGGTATCGAAATATTGGGGGTTATTTTTTAAATAAGGGTAAATATCAGCTGTTTTTACATCCATAATGAAGGAATCTGTATCCATATACAGTGAATCGGGAAAATCAATATCTGAGTTTCGTTTTGCCACAAGGTCTGCCAGTTCTTCCTCTACAGATTTTCTTGACTTCCTCTTCTTGATTTTCTTTTTACCATGATCTTCACCTGACATGGCAATAGGTTTCTTCTTGGGAGAGAATTGAGCTATTATTTCAGCCTCAATTACCCGATGCTCCGGGAGCATACACTCAAGCTATGGTTCGTTTATAACCCAATTGAAATAAAACAAATTTATTAATACACACACAATCGCGGTTCAGTTTTGCAAAACATGGATATTCGATAAATCTCACCAACAAATTAAAATACAAAAGAAAAAAGAAAGTTTAAATGCATGAAAATAAATAAAAAAGTTCGCGTTGAGCGTCACTTATTTTATTAGAAAAATAAGAAAAATCAAATAAAAAGAGAAAAGTTAAAAAAGTTCGCGTTGAGCGTCACTTATTTTATTAGAAAAATAAGAAAAATCAAATAAAAAGAGAAAAGTTATGTCCAAATATACCATTAAAAAAGAAAATTACGGAAAAAAACGAAAACAAGATTTTTTAAACAAGAATTGTGAAAGGAAAAATAGAATGAATAGAAGAACTCATACTACAATCTCATTTCCTATTACCTTTTTACCTTTACCTACACTGACCTTCCCTTTTATTAAAGCACCAAATTAATTTACAAAATACATTTGCACCACATACCTAATGCATTTAACATTTGTAATGCAATCTTTATATGCTCATATTGTGATCACAATGCATGTTCAAGGCAAAACTAATAACCCCCAGGGTACTTACCTACAGTCTACCATAAAAGCCTATATTATTACTCTGCCAATTGCATCAGTTTCATTATTCTTTTCAAACTACGGAGATACGAAACCTTTTTCATTTTCATTTTCATTTACATTTTCCTTTCTTGAATAACATTGAAATTTTAAATAAATTGTTGGTGCCTTTCGATCATAATTCAGTTATTGCTTACCTACATGCTAGTTACCTTTACATTTAACTTGTGAATTTTTGTGTCAAAAATTTATCAAACATGAATAGTTTATTAAACCCTTCTGCAGTTCGTTATGCTATAAAGGACTAGAGTACAATTTTTTCTTTTTATGTCATAACTCTTCCTCATTGCTTAATGAAGAAAAAATTACAGAATGTAAAATGTTCAGTCTTTAATTCGCTACAACTCTTGTTTCAAACTTTTTTCGATATCTCCACTTTTTGATAACCGGTTATCGACTTGGAAAAAAAATCATATCCAAAGAAACTACCGGTTTCAAAAAATTGGAGATATCAAAAAAAATGTGAAATGAAAGTTGTAAAGAATCGGAAACTGAATGTTTTACGTTCCATAATTTTTTTTCCATCTGGCGATGGAGAAGAGTTATGACTTGGAAAACAAAAAATTATACTCAAACCTTTTCTACGACAACTTCTTTCTATTTCAAGGTGAAAAAAAAGTTATGGGACAAAAAATGTTCATTTTTTACTTCTCTACAACTTTTGTTTCAAACTTTTTTTCATATCTCCACTTTTTTGGATACTATTGACAACTGGTTCAAAACCGCTGAACCGGTTTCAAAAAAACATATCACATTTTAATCGCGCCAGTGCGTAGACTCAATTTCAATAAAAAAAAACCGGACCCCCATTTTTTGACCCAAACCGGTTTCTCAATTTGTGAGCATCCTATAGGTCGGGTTGAAAGTTTGATTATCAATATTCAATGTCCTCGATACCAGGAACGCATTGCCGTTTGAACCATCTTGATATCTCTTTTCACTTCTGAGATATTGAGAAATGTTTCAGCTTACCAAGACTTTTGTGTCATACTGTATACATATATGTATAAAATATTGATAGCTTAATTATTATAAAACTATACAGATATTCAAATAAAATTTTAATTTTAGGTTTAATTTAATTTATTAGGGATTTTATTAAATTATTATTTAAAGAAAATATTTTTCTTTTAATTTATAATTATTTAAATTTTTATATTTATATTTATTTTTCTTTAAGGGTTACAATCAGTGCCATTTAGTGCAAATTGTAGTATTCCATCCACATCGACATCGATTCAATCTGTTCTCCCTTGTCCCCCTCAGCAGGAGTAGTCAAAAAATTCTATTAAAAGGTGTGAAGAATGTAATTTGGATGTTGATTAGCGGAAGTATATTGGACATTTGAAATCATTATCCCTTAAAGTAAATTACTGTGTTCGATCAGTGTTTCTTAATGCAGTAGCTCTAGCAATAGTACCCAGCAATTTTTTTGAAATTGAAGAGATAAGGAGTGCTCTTCAAAGGAGAATAGTATCATACCGTATTTCACCACTGACAATTTTGGTACTATAACATGGAGTCATTTTTTAATTACCTATACCCTGAAGTGGATAAACTCATACAAATGGTATTGAGAAGGTACCAGCCAATAAAATTTAACCTCAAGCTTTTTGCAGAATATGAAAAAAGTGAGATCTTAGATGTAAAGAGTTTTAACACCAAAAATATAGTTTCCATAGAATGTAGCGACTTTTTTGATATTTTTAATTTGTTAATTGATCCATGATTAAAAAATCTGAGGAGTTTGAACAGTATGGGTCTGGCTAGGCTCTTCAAATGATAAAATTTTTAGAAATTAATATAAATAAATTCGACCCAATTAAGGGTAGTTCTTATCAACCTCTGCCCAATTGGGTAGTTAAAAAGAAAGCATGCATTAATCTGAAAAACAAAGATAATGCATGCTTTGCATGGTCCATCATGGCATATTTATTCCCAGTAAGAGGAAATAAAAATATAAAAATACCTTCATCGTATCCACACGATAATAGGTTCTTAAATTTGATAGACTGTCACTTTCAATGAAGATGACTGACATAAAATTGTTTGAAAAATTAAATGATATCAGTGTAAATGTCTATGGTCTCGAAAAAGGTATAGTAGTAGGGCCCCTGCATTTTACATATCAAAAAAGAGAGAAATATGTGAATTTGCTTTATTTTTCAAATGCTTTGGGGGATGGACACTACTGTCTAATAAAGGATTTATTCAACCCATTACAGCAAATCAATTAAAATATTATCAAGTAGTTATCAGTATACCATTGAATCAATAAATGAATATGAGATAAAACACAACAGTTATGAAAATGATAATTACATTCATTCAACTTTACTTGAGTATAACTACTATTGAAACTACATCCAATAAGCTTAGCAATTGCAGGGTAAGCATTTCTAGAGTCTTTGAATGAAGGTGTATAAAATTCTTCTTCCATTTCCAAAACTGATACATTGTATTTTTTGAGATTTTCTTTCAAAAATTTTGCCTTTTCATGCCATTTTACTAATATTCTTCCATCTTTGGCACGAATTGCAATTTTTTCCAATACATTAATATGTTTGCTGCACTCAAGTAAACCAGAGTCCCATCCCATCATTTCAAGGTATCGAACTTACCAGTTTGCAGTAAAACGATGTGCTGCGGATAGTATCTCAAATAGGTGAAGCGTAGCGGCTGGTAAACATTATGAAAGCCAAATTCACCTTTCAAGTCGCGTGCTCCAAGCTCTTTTAAAATTAGTTGATTATCAATATGAAAAAAACTAAAGTCCACAAACACAGTGTTCTTATTCATCTCACAAATTTGCATAAATTTTTTGAAATGCAGCAATCCAATTACATTTTCTGTAGAATTGCTTTTTTGGGTCATCTGTGACATTATTACTTTGGATTTCTAATGTGTGATAAATTCAAACAAACTGAAATTTTTAGAAAGAATTTGTTTCAAAACCTCCAAACCAATATTTTCAAATGCCCAAGTAGACTTAGATTTTTGGGAAAAATTTTTAAAAATTGAAAGTTGTATTTTTGTCCTTGGAAAAAATGTAATGTTTTTGAAGTACAGTCGAACCTCGATTATCCGACATAATTGATGCGGAGGAAGGTTGGATATATCAAATAGTCGGATAGTTGAAAACTTCAGTTTGTGTCTGGAAAAAACATAATAAATAAGTTCTTGAAAATTGAAAAAAAATTTAGGCATGCATACTTATTTTTAAAATAGAATATAAAACCCTGGATTAAAAGAAAATCAGCTCCAAGAAGAAAATTTTAGAAAAAAATCATCTCAAAATTCTTAAACATGAAAAAGAAAGTTACACACATAAACAGTACTTACCTCAAAATTAAAATTAAGGTAAAAATAAAAAAAATGAAAAACGACGATTTTCCAGTATTCTGAAATGGTAATTTCTTGTTGTTTCTGCAAAAACGACGAGAAACGACGTATTTACTCGTACAATTTTTTAGAATGATATTTGATTCACAAAACATGAACTCATAGGCATTACTCATTGGTCAAAACAGGCATCATAGCGGGTCACTTTTTTAGGATGTTTGTCACTTTTTTCTTCAGTCACTTTTGGTTACTTTTCACGTCTAAAAGGTCACTTTGGTTACTTTTTCCCTTTCAAAAGTCACTTGTACTCAGGCAAGAATTCAAATTTTCACGTAAAAATTGCTATTTTTCAAAATTCTTCAAGAAAAAAAATTTAAAAATTGATTTTTGCGTTGGCAAGTTGCTGGCTTGTTTCTTCAAAAATTTCGCTATGATGCCTGTCAAAATTAATTTCGATTACGGTACATTTACCTGAATCCGAGTGTCCGAATTGCCATTTCCCCGAATACCATTACCCCGAATGTTAAAATCCCGAATCTAATTCCCCGAATTTTGAAATCCCGAACGCCTTTTACCCGAAAAAAATTATCCCGAAATTACTAACCCGATGTGCCATTTCCCCGAATGGCAAAATCCCGAATCTGTGTACCCGAATTTTAAAATCCCGAACATCGTTTCCCCGATAAATATTATCGCGAATATGGAATCTGAAATATCCAAATTTTTGCACTGGGATCGATATTTTATCAGGTATAGCTAAAAATCAGATTTTTGGAGAATACCCCCTCTCTTCAAGCAACTATAGCTTCAGCCCCCTTGAATTTTTGAATACCATTTAAAAGTCATCTGATAGGTAATTTGACGTAGAATAACTTTCATAGATCCCATTTTTGCTCTAGAACCCATATTTTAGCAGATATGGGCCAAATACCCGATGACACCTTAAATTCGTGTTTATATAGGACATGAAAATGGACCAGCATACCAAAATTCAGCTTGCCATCTCAATTTGTATTATAAAATTATAATTTTACTGGACTATAATAAGTTTTCACTCCGCTTTAATCTTCTTTTGATTTAACATAGACAAATCCGTTAATGAATGGTTTTTTGTCTACGATTTTGGGCTCCATTTCTTCGGGTTTCAACTTCCGAGTACGACTTCGATTCACATCGCATACCTACCCCCCTTTATTCGGGATAATTTTTTCCGGGTAGAAGGTATTCGGGGTTTTAAAATTCGGGTAAACAGATTCGGGATTTTACCATTCGGGGTGATGGTATTCGGGGAAATGGCACTTCGGGTTAATAAATTCGGGATAATTTTTTTCGGGTAAAAGGCGTTCGGGATTTCAAAATTCGGGGAATTAGATTCAGGTAAATGTCCGGTAACCGTTAATTTCAATTGTTTGAATTTTTTCCTTTTCATCACTATTTTCATAGTTGAACCAAAGTACTCCTGAATTTAAAAAAAATATATTCAACATTCGATTTTTTTTGGTTAGGAGCTAAATTTAAAAGAAGTTGGATAATAAAACATTATTCGACTTGGGATTTATATTTAGTTTCTCCGATATTTTCAAATTTCGCCAGCAGACATGGAAATGAACTGAAAATCGAGTCCTAGCCTCTTTTCGAGTGGCTCATGTTTGAAAATCTTCATGTGGTACTATCATGTTGTTTATTGCCAATTTACCATTGCCTTCATCTTAGGCCATTTTGACATTGGGCATGCTTCTGTGGAATTTCGCCTTTGGCCATTTTATTGATGAGCGACGTCGTAAGAAATTGAATATCAGTCTATAATCCGCAGAACCATTTTCAAATTCCACCACTGGAACAAGCGATTAATTGAGCAACTTATCTGGCGATGCTTCAAAATTAACTCTTTTTCTTTGAAAAACTCAAAGGAGAAATGATATTACCACGAAGCAAGTATATAGACTTACCTATATCTGCTCGTGATAATGCTATATTTTTACAAAAGTATATAAGAAAAACGTGGCTCTTAATAACCGTCATGTTGAATGCTGGAAGACTTATATTCATTTTTATAAAAGCCGAATTTCGTATTTTTCAATATCTCGCTCCACGTATACCTACCGTAGCTAGACCTACATACTATATGCGATATTTACGACGCGAGACTTTTCAATTTCGCCTCTCGGAGGATATTTTCTCGCTACACGTAGGTATGTTCAATAAATTTAAAAAGCCAGTTACGATTATCTTTCGTAGAGTGGTACCTCTACGTCTGCGTCTTCGTAACATCGCAGATGCGGGAATCCGACGCGCAACCCGTTGAAATAATAAATTTACGTAGAATTCTGCATTTCGTACTTTTTTGCCCCCGTTAAATTACTCGACTTCTCAAATGGCGTACTTTATTTGCGACTTCATGTTCATTAAAACACGTTATCACGCGCCTACGAATTAAGGGGTTTCGCCAACGAGGAGCGGTTAGTTGCTTTTAAATTACGTACGTGTTAGACAATTGCGTCTTCTTCGGGAACATCGACCCCCCATTTTCGAATAAGAGATACCGTAAGGCGGAAAATAAGAATGCCATGCTGCTTATGCATATAATACCGATGCGACGCGACGTTGCACTCTTGGTGACTTAATTTAATGTTTTAAACGTTGTGTTTCGCCGGGTAATGTGCGTCGATGCGTCTAAAGTCTAAACCAAAAAACACAACAGCGCAGTTCTTTAACAAAGCACCAAAGTAAATCGACGACGAAGAATCTTTTCTAATTCCGCGAGATTTTCCAGCCGTCTCGTATATCGTCTTGAAATAATTTTTAAATTATCTCATTAATTCTAATGGCAAAGCTGAGGCGTATTTAAAAAATTTCCCAATTTACAAAATTACTCTGTCCCTGTTCTTTTGGTGTAATTCGGCGAGCGAATGGAATTGGTAAAATAAAGTATATCCGCAGTGTAAAACGCCTCTCAATTACTATGAGATTTACAATCAAATTGCGAAATATCATTAAGTAAACGCTGCGAATAAGGAATGAAAAAATTCATTTTTAGAACGCATCTTCTTCGAAATTCCACGCCGCGCTGTTATAATTTTCGTATGTACTGGAATCCGTTTTACTAAACAAATAATAAGTGGCTGGATTGACTTAGGTTTCATTTATATTCGCTGAAGCTAACCGCCGGAGCGAATTCAATTTGCTAAATTGAACGAATATCATTCTAATCTTGCGGTACTTTTTATTAAAGAATGTGCATATTAAACTTTCTTACAAGGAGATATCCCAACCGGCAGCTGAAGTAAAACTTCGGGTTGAAAGAAAATTAAATCGGAAAATTTCAAGTGCTAAAGTTCATTTCTCGAATTTTGGTGAATTTTTAAAATTTCAAAATAATTTGATCTAATCAACGAAAAAAGCCGAATTCTGGTATATACCTTATTTTCGACCTCCCAAATCAATTTGGAATTCGGTTTGAGACATTTAGAAGTTTCCAGAGAATTTTGGATATTTCCAGCACGAAAGAAATACTCATAAAAATTGTCCATATTATGAACCTAAGTAGCTATAATTTCGGATTATTCATATTGGTGACCTTCTTGACCAATTAGGTACGATTTTCTCAGATATGGAACTGTATCGGGTAAGATTTCAATTTTTTTCAAAAAAAATTCTCCTAAAAATATGGATTTGACTCGGCAATTACAAATTTTGGAAAATGGCAGACTTGAATTTGGGGCTGAATAGTTACAAAAATTGAAATCACCTAATTTCAAAAATCCTATTTCAATACCTACGTGTCTTGAAGTTTTAAAAATTTTGGACCTCGTACTTATACTTTTCGTTCTGGAGCTTTTTTTAGGGTCAGGTGTTTTGAAATTTTTCGGACAGTTCTGAACTGTTTAGTGGATACTGGATAGTTGGAAACATGGGGGGGGGGGATGATGGAATTAAAATAAAGAATCGATAGGCTTTTTCACTTCCTAACCTTCCAGGGTGTCCATTCTCTGGAAAATCTGGAAAACCGGGAAAAGTCAGGGAATTTTGTAATTTTCTCTGGAATTTTTCTGAAATCCAAAAAAAAAGAATATATGATTTGGAAAAGTAAATGCATGTCTTTGTCCATTAATTATAAATTATTCAAAAAAAATTTCACTCGCTACGTTTGGGGTAATTTACACTCTTTCTTTCTACAGAATTTATTTTAAATCTAAAGTTTTTTGGAAACTTACTTTTTAATGAGCTGTGATGATGCCCTTGACCACGATGTTGAAAAAAAAGGGGAGGGAATGGAACTTACAGAATTCGAAATTATTGGCCATGTTTTGGAAAACATGAATGAGGGAAAAGTGGTAAATTTTCATCTTTTGAAGATCTTTTTTCGCAAAAATTTTAGCCCTCACTTCGTTCGGGCTCAACACATTTGTATGTTTCTATAAAATGATTTATATTTAACCTCCTCAGTGACTTTTTTTATTTATTGGTACTAACTAAAAAATTGCAGGGGATTGCGTGAATTTATAAATTAGAGGCATGTGTTTTTCACCTCTTTTTTTTGGGGGGGGGGGGTACATTTTCTTGATATGGTAGACACTCTGGCATGATTTGTTTCATTTTTCAAAACTTAATTTTGCGTGGGAATACTTGTTTTTTTTTACTTTATATTTTAAAAGTTTTCTGTAGGTAATGAATCCAAATTTTCAAATTTTTGTGGTGAGGGAGTTGGGTGAGCTCAAAATTTTTCAGTTTTGAATTTGAATCTTTTTTTGGCCTGGAGAGGAGCATCTGAAGATCTAGTAAAAAGTATCTAGTGATTTTTAAAAAAAAATCGTTAAGACTCCACGCATTTTATATCATTCTAATGCAAAATTTCGGGTTGTAAGTACATCATGTGAAAATCCTCCCCCTCCCCCCCTCTGGTTTACGAATATCATATTTAAAAGGTCTGGAAAAATTCGAAAAATTGACCTGGAAACCTGTAAAAGTCGGGGAAAACCATTTTTGAAATATAGTGGACACCATGGCCTTCGTTTGCTTTGTTTTTAAAAACTTATCAAAGATAACCTATGAGTAATATTTTATAACCTTGATTGAAAAAAATTCGTAAATGGTTGTGCTGAAGGCTCTACTTAGATTGGTTGTACCTTGGACGTAATCAAATTTGGTTTCTGGGAGTTGAAATTTTGGGCGGATGATGTTACCTTGTGATGACCTGGGTCGATGGCTCAGTGATTTTTCTACTTTCAATTATTCTGAATTTTTTCCACTTTAATATCTGATCGGTGGTGTCTGCCCGGAAATCGAGCCCGGCTTTCAAAGTAAATATATAGGCAGACAGAAACGAGAACTCCATTTTCAGCTGTCCGAGATAATTTGGATGCCTTCCAAGAATTTTCAACATTTTCCTCGTTCTTTGAATTTTTTTAGAAAAATTTGAAAATGCTGGAGAAAATCAAATGCTTGAGACCTTAGAATGGCTAAAAATTGTCAAATTTGAGGTTCGGAGCAGCGCTGCCAACCCCAGTGATTTCTCACTAAAATCAGTGATTTTTCAGCTTTTGAAAAAATCATTTTGAAAAATTTTTAGTGATTTTTGCAGTGATTTTTAAAAATTTCAATAATTTTCAGTAATTTTCGTGATTTTTTGAGGGAAATTTTTGAACAAATTGGCTACAGTGATTTTTAGTGACGCGTTTTTTGGCCAAAAATAGTGATTTTTAGTGACGCGTTTTTGGCCAAAAGTAGTGATTTTTTGAAATCTCAGTTGGCAACCTTGGTTCGGAGGTCGAAATCTGCTGGAGATTTAAATTTCATAAAGGTCGTACTTTTACAAAAATCACATTTTTGCTAAAAAAAAAACTGATTTTTTATTTTCAAAAATTCGCCAAAAATCAATATCATCAACTTTGGCAGCTAAAATTTTGGCTACTGGGGTTTTAAAACCAGATCTTTTCAAAAATTGAAAACTTGTTCTAATTGGAGGTGGACACCTCAAGTGGTTCATTTGTTAATTATATACACTTGAAAACAAAAACATTATCAAATGCATACATAAGTGATTATTAAGATTTCGCGCAGGTTTTGTTTCATTTTGGATTGGAAAAACTGGAAAAAATTGAGAAAAATCGTACTTTGAGTCAGAAAACATTTCATTTCAGTCGAAAATGTTGGAATTTTTTGTTCCTCCAACCAACGAACTTTAATTCCTTCTTGAATTAAGCAAACGTAGATATTCAAGCAATTCCTCCAATCAGTACCTAATAAACTTATGGTCTTTTCAAGATTTTAATTTGTTCAAGCAAAAAGTTTATTTTATAATAGTTGATTATATCGAAATTTACAGTTAGAACGACGAACGACAACATAACTGAACTAGAACGTTATCTACGTATAATGTTGATCAAGTACTACTGAAATCGAATGAAAATAGGTGGCGTTAGCGTTGGTCTCATACCCAAACAGGTTTCTTTTTAAGTTTCTGTTTTATTGAAAAGATGGCAGTGGTGTGGTTATGTATGACTCGTTTATTTCAGGTTTGAAAAATATATGTGATCTTTGATTATAAATCTCCATTTCGTTTCATCTGGAACATTTTAAAAATTGAATTTCATTTTTTTGAAAGTGATGAAAGGAGGAGCGTTTTCATGAATTTCTGTGAAAAGTAGTGATTTTTGCAAAAAAAAAAAAAAATAGACAAAATTAGATGGGAAAAAAATTTGAAATAGTTGAAAGTTTTAATTACCTTTTTGGTTGCATACTTTTTCGACATCCAGAAGTTACTGAAAAAAAAATAAAAACATGTATGATAATGATACCTATTCTCATCTTAATTTTTTCAAAATTGAGAAAATTTCACATTACTCGAATTCACACGTTTACAATCCCAATTCCAGATCTGTATTTTTATCGGAAGCTTAGCGTGCGACACCAAAACGCCGACGTACATTCACGTTGAATGACTATTAGAACCGCAATTTATAAATTGTTTCACGTATAGGATTACCGGATGCGCCCAATAATCCGTGATGCGTTAAATTTATATTTATTGCTGTTTCAAAAGCGCAGCCATTTGAACTGCACAAATACAAATAACCATATATTAAAAGTATAACCAAGTAAACCAGAACCCCGAGATTTCGTTGCAACACCTGAACCTGCTTTCGAAAAAAAAATGCCATAAGTATCTTAAAGCAAAAGATTCGAGGGAAAGAAGTACCCACCTAATTTCACCCCTGTAAATACTGATACAATGTACGTGGTACAGTAGCATTTCGTAATACACCATTGATGCGACCCGACGCCTTCGTTGTGGTTAAAAGTATATAGGTACCATAAACACTAAGTACGGAGACTATAAGTATATAGGTGCAGTATATTCTTATTAAATGCTTTGCTCAATTTGCGGATTAGTTTTAGACAGAGAATTCTTTTCGATTATAGGGGTAAATTGCTTCGAAATGTATTTCAATTCTCGCCTCGAATACCTAGACGTGGTGTTTACTGGCAAGAAGAACAAGAAAAACCAGAAAACAGCAAGATTTTTAATAATTTTATTACGAAAATCAAAAATGTTCAATAATCTCCTCTTGAATTTTTTAATTGAGGGATTGACTTTAAATGATTTTTCAACTAAAAATTTTCATTAAAATTTCCATCCTCGCTTTGCTTGGGCAGGAGTTCCATTTTTTCCTTTAAAACATCATTATTCGACTTTTTTAGTTAAAATTTCAAAATATTGATTTTTCTGTCTGGAATTACTCCTGTAGTTGCCTTTATTTTTGGCTCCCTTCTTTAGAAAATCCTGACTACGCCGTTGATGGCAGCAGACTTCACTTGTAGAAATAATGTAGACACATACTTACTTACATTACATACGATAATTACCATAAAATGGAGCCAGGCAAAATTCTTCAACTTCGTTAAAAATTGATGAACTTTGTGCTTATCTAAAACTTTTTCAGATTATTTTCGAGTAATAAAATATTCATGCTCAGTTTTTTTTGTGTGAATTTGATATTTCGGTTTTCAAACATATAAATTACCTATTTTTGTTTTTGACTTTTAGAAGTTTGATGAATTTATAGAGATAGAAATGTCATGAAATTCATCCAAAATGTTTATACCTATCTTTTGATGAGAATTTCACCCTCTTTTTATTCGTGTTAAAATGTTGAATGCTAATTCTTTTCCCTAAAATTTAATAAATGTTTTTTGGAAATATTTATTTGAACGCCACAAAAATGGATTTTCACGCCCTACATGCGTCTGACATGAAAAATTCGTCGAACCCCCCAGTGTAGGTAATTCACGCTTCAACTGCAGCACGCCACATATAATTTCAAGTAGAGTTTCTGACCAAAGGAAAATCAAAAATGTTGAAAGGAGGCGTTAAAAAAAATTGGTGTTCTGGTGGGGAAAGGGGAAAAATCTAATATTTTTGACCCAAATGCAATTTTCTTCAATTTTTCTGATTTAAAGGACAAAATTTTCCAATTTTTGTAAAATAGTGATTCTGATTAGTTACACAAATTTTTCGATCAAACCGTAATTTGTTCAACTAAAATAAAAATATAATTTTTCGATTTAGGGGGGGAGGGCTGTATTTTGTATCCCTTTCGGGCCCGACTCTGGATACACTATGTCAAAATTTAGGGTTTTTGGTGCGTTATCTCCAAATTGGTTTTTTAGGACACTGTGTCCTTACTGGAAGTTTTATGAAACATGTACCTACCCTACCTACAAATCGAATTTTTAGGGGCACCTTGTCAAATTTTTTTTTTTCTTTCTTAGGGCACTAATGTCCAAATTGAGTTTTTTTTTTAGGCACCATGCCTACAAATGAGGCTGTTGACCCTAAATCGAGAGTTTAGAGGAAAAGAATGAGTCTACAAAACAATTCATTAATGTGTTTTTTTACAATAATTTCGTCCTTTTTTTTTTGTATCCGAAGGTATTTTTTTTGTAAAATCCTTCAATAATTTTTGTGTCGTGATATAAATTTTTCTGACGTTACATTGTTTTTTGAGATGAGCTCCTGACGAGGGCGTGCGATTTACTTTTTGTTGCGTGCTAATCAATTTTATGACGTGCTTTTAAATGTATGCCATTGTTTTTTGCCTTGAATATTGCGGGGTGTTTAACGATCAAGCCAAGTCAAGCTGGTGAAGATGAGTCAAGTTTCTGACCAAGAGGTCAAGCTAGTCATGTAACGTCAAGCTTTTTGACTCAAAAGTCAAGCTTTTTTTCAAAAATTGAAAAAATCCCATTTACTCTTGATAGATAATTTGAATAAAAGAATGATAATAAGAAGAATTGAAGAATAAACTGGCTTGTTTATGTTTAGTTGTTTATTCTTCATTTCCTTTTTTTTTTGTTTTTTTAAATTAACATTTATTTTTTTTCAAACTTCAAACAAATATTAGTCAAAAAAATCATTATGAACCCCTAAATTAAAAATTTTCGAACAAATCAAAACAAATATGATTGGAAAAAATTTAGGAGTTGTTTGAATTTGTTCATAAAAATTTAAATTTAGGAAATTTGATTTTTAGTCAGGTCTCAATTGTACAAAAAAAGGCTTCCGCTCGGGATTCTTGTTAAAAGCAATTTTATGATTGATTCTTGTTCTAGACCCAAAAACGAATAAATTTCGCTTGTATGCCTATTTTTCCTCCTCCCCCTTTTCCCAGGGTCCACCCCCCAACAGTTCAAACGTCTATATCGCTTTATCTATGGTCTGTACAAAAAAATTTTCAAACAAAAGTTATTCCTCAGCTCCTAATGAACAATTTCATTCCTTATCAAAATTCATTTTGGAGCAACCCCCGCCCCTTAAATTTGGAAATTGTGTTTTGAGAAAGCATCAAAATCACGTTTTTCGCATTTTAAACGAAAACTTTCGGTTATACACTAAAATTTGTAACCACCAAAAGTGTTTGGAATCGAATTTCCTTTCCAATGAGCTATAGCACGACTATTTCCCCAAAAATTTCCCCGGCTGGGTGAACCCCCCTCCCCCACATTTCAAAAAAAATAATTTCGTCGATATCTAATGTACAATTTCTTCTATCTTTTGAAGTTGGAGTTGCATTTATATTGGGAGAAATCGTAAAAATAATTTTTTTTTTTATAGATAAGTTTTTAGTTTCTTTTCATTTATTCAAGAGTCGGTACGAAAAAAAATAAAAACTTATATTATTTCTGTCAAAAAAATATTATTTTTACAGTTTCTCCCAATAAAACGAAGCTGGGTCTGGGTTTCGTTAATTTTGACCATGGGGTACCCTAGGTAAAATTCTGGAAAAAATTATATGACATTCTAGGACCAATATAGTACCTATCTAAAAACTATTTTTTGAAAATTTTGTTTCAAAAAAAGTTCCGTCCAAGTCTAGATCAGTGAAATTTTGAAACAGTGAAATAAATTGTCACTGAAAATTGGAGTGATTTTTTACTAATTTTTTAGTCGAAAATTACTGTTGATTTCTTTTTATGATCAATTGAAAAAATTGGCAGATTCATTTCACTGTTTAAAAAAACAAAGGATTTTCACTAGAATTGACTGATTCAGATTCAGAGAATCGGAATTGAAATTATTATTTTTTTTCATTGAATATTAGAACAAAATTAATGAAACCATTTGATCACAAATTTCCAAATCTTTTTTGACTTACGCTGTCATTTTATTCATAAAAAATGTGCAGATAATGATGATTGGAAAAAAAATTCAATTCATTAAAGCTCATGGACCATTTTTATACGTTTTTCTCCATTGCTGGAAAATTCCAAAATTTTATGGAGGCTGTAAACGTCTTGAAACGCTCCCAATCGATCCGGGAAGTCAAAAGTAGGACATATTATACCAAATTTCAGCTTTTTCGTTGATTAGATCAAATTTCCCATCTTTTGCAGGGTGATGAGGAATTTTGTTTTTTCAAAAATTATCCAAAATTTGAGAAATGAACTTCAGCTCCAGAAATTTTAGATATTTCAACTCAAAGTAAAATTTTGCGCCTAAATAAAAATGAATCGAAAGTACATCATAAAAAGAACCTCATATGCAAAATTTCAAATGCCGAAGTTCATTTTTTTCAAATTTTGAAATAAAAATTAAGCAAGTGACTTTTCATCAAAAAAGGTAACTTGAGGACTTTTTTCACAACATGACAAAAAATATCCTATTAGAAGAATGTAAATTAGGGCATTCAGAATTATTTAAAATTCTCAGAGATTGTGTACTCGAGTTGAAATGATTTTTCCATAACTTGCGACGACTTTGCAAAAACTTGGAAATCATTCAAAACTTCACGTCATTTTCCAAAAGTAAAGTGACTTTTTTTTCCACAGCCGGAACGATTTTACAAAAATTGAGGAATCTCCCAAAACTTGGGCAATTTTTCTAAAAAAGAAAGATTCCTTACCAATCGGAAAATTCTATGAAATTTTCATAATCATAAAAATTGCAAGGTTTCCAAAAAGAATAATTTCTCAAGAAATGGGCTGTAGGCGAGTTTATTCTCAAAAATTTCTTTCAACTCTGAATTTTTTTTCAAATTTCAACTCTCAATTTTCTCTCAAGTATTTTCAACACCAGATTTTTTTTCAATAAAAATTTCCTCAGATTTTTCCATGTTGAAATGTATGTACTTTTCTGTATTTTTTCTCAAAATAGTTTTCAGTATTGAAAATTTTCTTGATAAAATATTTCCACCACCGGATTTTGCCAAAAAATTGTCCTTGGAGAGAAAAAAATTGGGCACACTCAACACACCCTCCAGTCACGCCTATGCAAATGATAAATCTTACAAAAATAGAAAATGATCATTGCTTTCCACTTTTTCACACAAAAAAAATGAGTACAACTGTTCAATTTCCAAACTTGAGGAAATGAGTACAAATCGTAAATAATTTCAACCCCAATACTGAAAAATCCCGTGGGGGATCTGTTGGAAAGTCAAAACTGAAAGTGTAGAGATTGTGTTCTCAAAAACCAAAATTCAAGGAATCCGATTTTCAACATGTGATTTTTTCAATAGGTAATAGGAATTATGGTATCATGTTGAAATGAGGAACCCGAATAAAATGAGTAGGGCAAGCGAGGGCGTGAGCAAGGGATTGGGGCCGCGGAGTGCCCCCCCCCTAGTTTACTCTTACGCTGTTCTCCAGAACTTCTTGAAATTTTATTGTATTATATTGCTTTTTAGGCGTGATTTTTCATAAAAATTTGCCCTCGAAAATTGTTCCAAAATGATTTTTGATAATAGAAGAAATTGTATATTAGATATCGACGAAAAAAAAAAACGTTAAATTTTTTTTAGTGGTCCAATTTTTGAAATGAGGGGGAGGGGGGGTTCACCCAGCCGGGGAAATTTTTGGGGAAATAGTCGTGCTATAGCTCATTGGAAAGGAAATTCGATTCCAAACACTTTTGGTGGTTACAAATTTTAGTGTATAACCGAAAGTTTTCGTTTAAAATGCGAAAAACGTGATTTTGATGCTTTCTCAAAACACAATTTCCAAATTTAAGGGGCGGGGGTTGCTCCAAAATGAATTTTGATAAGGAATGAAATTGTTCATTAGGAGCTGAGGAATAACTTTTGTTTGAAAATTTTTTTTGTACAGACCATAGATAAAGCGATATAGACGTTTGAAATGTTGGGGGGTGGACCCTGGGAAAAGGGGGAGGAGGAAAAATAGGCATACAAGCGAAATTTATTCGTTTTTGGGTCTAGAACAAGAATCAATCATAAAATTGCTTTTAACATGAAACCCGAGCGGATGTACAATTGAGACCTGACTATTTTTTGAATCATATTTGTTTGAAGTTTTTTGTAAAACTTATTATTTTTTCGGAAGGAAGGAAGGAAGGAAGGAAGGAAGGGAGGGAGGGGGGTGTCCATAAAGAAGTCAAAAAATTCATGCAAAAAGATCCAAGTGAAGTCAGAATTTTTGCTCAAAAAATTTTGTTAGGCACCCTGTATTGGTAGAAAATCCGTGAAATTCGTTCCGGGAGTATTTTTTTGGTAGGTACTCTCTCAATTATAAATCAGTGAAAATTACCGAATATCACTGAGAAACAGTCAGAATTGCAGCACAGGAGAAAATCAGTGAAAAATTTTTCACTGTAAACAAATCAGTGAAAGAAAATCACTGGAAATCAGTGAAAGTTCACTGAAAACTCAGTGATATTTATGAAATTCACTGAAAAATCACTGAAAATCAGTGAATTTTACTGATTTTTCCTGTGCCGCAATTTGAACTGTTCATCAGTGATTTTTCACTGATTCGGAATGAGAGAGTAGGTACTTACCTATTTAAAATTTTTATTTTCTAAAAATTTTTCCTGGTTACACTGGCAGCCAAATTCATTAAAGAATTGGAATACCACTCTTTGAGGAAGAGGGGGCAATTAAAAACAATTGTAATTCATCAGTTGAAAAAATACTGAAGAGTTGGAGGAGGATGTTTTTCCAAAGTGCGGTTTAAAAATTTCTGCAAAATTTGTATGAATTCAGGCTTTAAACAGAGTCACCTTTTTTCGTGACTTGTCTCCTATTTTCAAGGTTGGTCACTAAAAGTCACTTTTTTCCAAAAAAAAGGTCACTATTGATCACTGTTTTCATTCTGAAATCACTTTTTTCGTTCAAACCGCTTACCGCTCTTGCATAAAATTGAACAAAAATACTGATATTTTTTATATGTAAAAAAAGTCATATCAAATCTTTTTTTGCCTACTTATTAGTTCACCAGCCTTGTTGATTGATTTCTTAAACTCGCAGTTTGAAGTAAAGATTTATTAATAAAAAAATTTGTCAGAAAAAAAGTTTTTTCAGCACTATTGCAGAGAGAAATGCAGTTTGAGTTATGAAAAAAATATAGGGAGGGGGTATTTATTTAAAATTGGTCACGTTTTGCCTCATAATAAGTCACTAGTCACTATTTCCCTCCAAAATCTGTGTTTGATGCCGGAAAGAGCTTAAAATTCCCTTTAAAACGGATCTTTTTTGAATAAATTCGAAGCAAGAAAAATTGTACCTATGAAAAAGGTAAAAAAATCCAGAAAACATCAAAAATTTTCATTTTTCAGATTCAGTAAAAACCATACTAGAATACAACTTTTAAAATGGCGATTTAATCGCATCATCGACACACTCCAGGACCGAAGTCCGAGGTTGTACAGCTCGTCATTCATAACGCGGTTTTTAATTCAGTAATATAAAATCTTAACCGTTTCAATGACTGATCGTTACCCATGACAGAACACTTAAACAGACTCGTCGGCGAAACGACGTTCATAAAGAAACGCTATATAGGTATATCACGAAACAAGAACAATAACACCGCGATCGCGTCTCCCATCTCGTTAATAGTTACCAATTAAAAATCACTCGATTGAATTTTATTATTTCTGGACGTGTAGGGTACTTAAGAGCGATGAAATTAGAACTACGTTGCAGATGTTCAATCAAAGCTTCTCTTTATCGCGTTAGCTGAGTATTTTTTCATTCGAGATTTTTTTTACACGTCAACGCTTCTATTGTCATGACTGCCAGACGTAGCGGTGGAAAATTTCACGTTGTGTGTCGACAAATGCAATAAAAGTTGACGTTGAACTGTAAAAATGGTATTCGCATTTGTTGCTGAATTTTGCAAAACATACACACAATAACCGATGGTGATTCATTTTTCATTGTAGTATAACCTCGACTTTAATAAACTTTGAGAAATTGGATTTTTTTTCTTGTTCTCGAATCCGAGGCAAAGGTACGGTGGCTTAACAAGATTGACGTCAAGAATACCTTCAGTCGTATAATCAAGTTTTTATTACATTTTTTCATTATCTTAAAAACCGATTCGCGAAAAGGTTAATTTTCATATTAGGCGTTCAATTTTCCGACTAGATGGGTCAGGGGAGGGGGTGAAAATCAACTGATGCGAGGAATTGTTTATTTTTATATTTTTAACAAATGGTCTTTTTCATATTTCTCGCCGAGCGAAATATGAAATTGTATCCGAGCCATACCTGCGCAGCACATGTTTCGCAGACAGTTTTTTAATTTTCTCGTACCTATGTACAGTACACGTATAATATTAAGGCGGAATTAATGTATCATATCTGAGCAAGTCGTTTGAAATTTCTTATATTTTTGAAGGAGTAGCGAAAAAAAAAGTATGTTGTTGGATTAATCTTATGTTTACTCCTCGTAGATGGTATATACAGCAATCACCAACATCTGTTGCTTGATTTATGATTTTTTGCGACTTCTTAAAAGCTATACGCAAGTACAGGAGTTACTTTTTCCCCAAGAAGCCATAACGTCGTGTAACAAAGTCGCGTATAATTAATATCATAAAATTATACATACATATTTTTTATGTACACTTGCAACAAGGTATGGTCTCGATGTAAATCAAGTATTTTGTTTCGGCGATGGTTAATTTGCTGTTTAAGTATGGGTTGGACTGAAACGTGTAATTTTTTGTGCGGATGTGAGCATTATATTTTATATATCCATAAATAAAATTAATTACCTTGTTAAAAAGTATTTAATTGTCGGGCGATATTCGAGTTGATTTTTTTCATTCAGTTTTTTAAATATTATTTTATTTGTTTGACGAGGTTGTTGAATTTACATACAAAGTATGCATGGGCACGTTGAAAAAAAATAGTTACTTCGGTTTTGCTAATTTTTTTAAATATTATGTTGTGTAAATACTTTGAGTGGGGGAAAGGAACTTTTTCAGAAAATTTTCAACCGAACTCTTTGGAGGGGAGCTATGAATTTCCAAAGTAGGACCATTTAAAAAAACACTTTTTGATTTTTAAAACCTCAAACCCCGTGATATTTTTGAAACCCCAAGATCGATGTTTTTTCAATATTTTTTTGTAACAAATTTCCCAAACTGAGGCAAATATAGTGCCTCCTAAGGTAAACATTGATGAATTAATTAGGTTTCAGAGAATAAAATTTAAGACTCCCAAGTGTTTTTGAACTTTCAAAAGCCCCAACGAATCGTTATTGATTTTTGAAGCCCTGATGAAGTCCTTATAGCAAAGAATGAAAACGTTTTTCCATTTTTGTTTGATCGAAATTGAAATAACTTTTTAAAATAATTTTTAACAGTTGATCGTTTGTTATTTTTTAGTCCCTTAAATTTCTAATTTGGACAAAAAATCGCCTGAAATTTTTTTTCAGTTCAGTACGTATGTTCATTCCCAAAAATAAATAAGTATAAATTGATCCAATTTTTCCAGCAGAATTTTCTCCAAACAATTTTAAAGGTAGGCAATACGTTTGTTCTGTGTTTTTTTCGTTATCTGTACTCGGAATATCATGACCCCCCTCCCCCTCCCCCTTCCTCCCGGATATTTTAATGAAAATTCAAAGTTGAAAAATTTGAAAAATGGCGATTAAAAAGTTTTTCAACCAAACAATAATTTGAGCTGTGGGTTTCTCGAATTGAAATTAACAAAAATAGTTTGTGAAATTTTTACTTGTTATCAATTCAAAGGATTACAGGAGAAAATCACTTCAAATTTTTCATTGATGTTTAAATTTATGCATCGATACCTTCAAAATTGATATAGAAAAAAATTGCTTATAATATTTTTCGTTTCGCTTGACCCAAGGAAGTGCAAAATACTCCAATCAATTTTTCATTGAAAAGTTGTAATTTTCAATTCTCAACCCTAAAATTTCATTGAGAGACTTAAATTTAAAACTGGCAGTTGGAATTTTGGTGGTATGGTGCTTTGATAAAATGCTAGTTTGACCATTTATGATTAAATTTCCCGAAAGACCGTTCTAAATAAAGTGATCATAAAATTATTTAATTAAATAAATCATTAATGAAATGCCCGAATTAAAGGATTACTTTCATAAATGAAATCAAATAAATGAAAATTAATTTTTAATAAATTAAATAGGTATATCTATAAAAAAATAATTTTGATAAGTACATATATAAAATTCACAAGCTAATATTTTTTTTATAAATTAAAATTATTATTGGAGTTCATTAGCTAATTTTTATCCAAAACCAGCGAAAAACAAACAAAAAGCATCTTCTGGGGAAATAGAAAAAAGAGAACGAAAACGAAAAGTCGAGATTGAACAATAGGTACTTACCATTTTTTGTTTTTGGTCGTGTTTTCTCCAGGGAACAAGAGTCAGCCAAAAAGATGACTCCTGACTCCAGCTTGACTCCGGAGTCGAGAGAGAAAACTGACTCTTGACCCCACCTCGATTCCGGAATCAAACTCACACCCTGACTCCATCTTGACTTCGGAATCAATTTCAGACCTTGACTCCTGACTCCTGCTTGATTCCGGAGTCAATCTGTGACCTTGACTCTTGACTCCGACTTGACTCAGGAGTCAATCTTTGCCTTGATTTCCTGACTGCCGGAGTCTGTTTGACTCCGACTTTGGACCAGGGAATATAAATCTAGAAATCAGCCAAAAAGTTGTCTTCTGATTCCACCTAACTCCCAGAGTCAAGGGAAAGTTGACGCCTGACTCCACCTTGACTCCGGAGTCGAGAGAGAAAGCTGACTCTTGACTCCACCTTGACTCTGGAGTCACTTTCAGACCTCGACTCCTGACTCGATCTTGACTCCGGAGTCAAGTCGGAGTCAATTTGGAGTTAGTTTGACTCCGACTCCGGAGTCGACTCCTATTCCCTCGTTCTCTGAATAAAACTGCCTCTATCAGAGATGATAAATATCTCTCATTTAAAATATAAAACGAACAAAATTTGCGAAAAAAATATACAAAATCGTATAAATTTCGGTTTTGGGTCATTCCACGCCAGTTTGTACGCAAAGTGGTGGTGGTGGTGGTGGGGGGGGGGGGAGTCGGCGATTTTGAAAATTTGTATTTTGAGTTGGAAAAATTATGAAAACATTTCTTTCAGACTAAAATTTTTGATTTCCCCTTCGGTAGCTCTTAGTTTTGCTCTGCTAATTGAAATGAATAATTAAACCTGATACCGAATGATTTTTTTAAAGGGGAGGGGGAGGGACGAACGGCTTCTGAACGGAAGATATGAACTATGCGAGTTATAAGTAAAATTAGGTAATTTATTTTTATGTACAAAATTTTATGAAAGAACATTGTGTACTTTGCTTAGAAAATAATTTGAATAATCGAACGATTCATTTATTTCCCACGTTGTTTATTTGCATGCCAAAACATCTTGTGTTAAAAAAAACATCGAAAATTCGAATGAGACTTTTAAAAAATCTGATACTTACCACCTCGGTAATTAATTAGATAGAAGTAAAAGTAGAAAAAAATCGGTTCAAATATTGTTTAAAAAAACAGGACAAAAGCTATTAAACCAATTAAAAAACGTCGTTTCGCTCTGTATTATGATAGAAAAAAAACTCAACAAAATCGTTAGGAAGGCGGTAACCTAAAGTTTATAAATTCTGGACGAAAAAATCGGTATCGTTTTCTGCGCGCTGATAAATTACCGGACCGAGAGGTCGACTGCGGATGCAACTTTTCAAATTATATCATTAAAATGCTAGCCATGCTTCGTTTCTTCCGCAGGGTGTAAAATTAAATACAAAAAAGCCCTTAAAAATTAAGTTCATTGTTCTGGCAATCGACAAGCGATTTCAGCGAAATTGAACAAAACGTAACGCACAACTTTCATTTTATCATAATTTTATCAGCCTTGTACCTATACGTGATTAAAATTTGTTCATCGAATCTTTTGTTGGCAAGTTTTGAAAATTATACGCTGACTCTTTGGAATTTATTATGAATTTAAAATAGGTATAGTTCGCCGCGTGTATAAGGTTATAGCATATTTTATCCTGTTGAAATGGTGATTCGAATTTGTCATGATTTTCGATTATTGTTTTTTTCTTCTGCAAAACAAATGATGACCTTATTTATAGAAAATTACCCGAATACATTTTAATGGTAACTTTTTTACTCTTCGAAAGTTCATAATTATTCAAATATCCAAATACGTGTGAAAAACGTTTAAAAAATTGAATATCAAACAACGCAGCGAAAAACACGTGATTCTAATGCAATATTAGTGATAAAATGTTCTCAGTTTTTGTAAATTGCATAATTAAGTAGGTAATGGTTTGTTAATATTACGGTACCGTACCTGAATAAGTAATATTTTATACGTTTTGGCATGATTTAATAAACCGAACGAGATGCAGACAAAATTATCTGTGTAGGTGTTTTGTTATAATTACGTTGCACTTTATTCATAAAATTTTTGATGAATCGATTAGATATTATTGATTATGGCGAGAAAGTGAACATTTCATGCCAAAAATTTAACGTAATTAATTAGTAAAATATAATTTTATTTGTATTTGGCGGTATCGAATCTTTAATTAGTATGCAATAAAAGATGCAAAAACATTCGTTTTCGTCGAATTATTTTAATTGGGAGAAATTGAATTAAAAATTTGTTGGTTGTGTGATTATCAGAGTATTTTTTAGGTGCTTGCTTTGGCTCAAAATTAGATCAAATTTGCTTCTTTTTGACCACTATTGTTTTTCAAATTCTTGGAATACCCTAATAGATCGTTGGAATTGTATCTCCAAATTTGCTTCTAGAAAATTTCATGGCCATACTGCCAACTACTTTTTGATTAACGTTATTTGTTGTTCATTCAGTTGCTTGAAAAATAAGACAATATTTTTCTGTGATTAAGCAATGAATTTTGTAGAATTTTTTGTACCAATGCTACCAACTGTCTTGAATCGTCCTTTACCTGTTCTTTTTCTGTTTGTTCAACTGCAAATAAGCTCACAGATCCTAACACGATTCTTCACCATAATTGTTGGTAGAAAATGATAGCTCTATTAGTATTCCACCTGGTACAAATTCAAAGAATACTCTGCATCATCAGACGGTGGATTAAATCACAGAGATGAAATTTCTGTACATAATATTGAAAAAATTGATTTTTTTGTAACATACGATTAGTAAATGTGAACAGCTTACTGGTACAAGTCCACCATTGTCGTGATTCTTATGAAACATGTCATAGTTCCTTTCATTAAAATATTTCTCATTTCAAGCATTTTAATCGAATTTGAGGGCACAATATCGATATGAAAAAGCAAAAATTTAGGTATTGAAATTTTGACAATCGAAACAGTGCACTGGTTCGTGAAAATATGAATGATTTTCGTATCGAGTATAGAATTTTTAATTAAGTATGTAGGTACCTTCATTTATGGATTATTTTAAAGTTTTTTCAAGATCGTCGAATAAATTTAGAGTCGTTGAGAAATCTTTGTACCTAATTAACGTGCTGTTAGAGCGTTGCAAATTGATTACTTACGTATTTCCCTTCCCACCACCAGTCAGAAAAATTATTATTTCAACTAGAAAAATGGGATAGACTTTTTTCAAAGCTGAAAAATTCACAAAACTTTTTCAGTCACCAAAGTGTCTTGGAATCTCTTTCAATTAATTTGGGAGGTCGAAAATAGAGTTGTTTCGACCCAAAATTTTACTGTCATTTGAAATTCCTCCATTGTGAAGGGGGTAAAACACGATGAACAATTTTCGTATTTTAGAATTTTTAATTTGGTACCTACTTTTATCGATGCTCAAAAACTAAAAAAGCTAGGAGGTAGGTGTAAGCGATGGAAATACGTTAAATTTTATGTCCTTCAATCTGAGACCTATCCCGAGTCTGTCGCTTTTTTAGTTTTTGAGTCATTTGCAAAAAAGTTGTAAACAAATTCAATTTTTTGATTTTTTGGCCCCCAATGGAAAATTTTTGGATCCGAATGGTTCAAGACATATCTGCATGTCAGAAGGAAGGGTTTAAAAAAATGAGCAAAGCTGATCCGTCGCAAGAGGCCGGTGGATTGGAAATAGGTTTTGTAAAAAATAATTTAATATAGATATTAAGTGCATATATAGATTTAGTTTACAGTCCAAGAGGCAAAAAGTGTTCATTGAGCGTGCAGTTTCGCTGAACAAAAAAATCAGTTGGTTTATTGTAGGTATGAGTCTCGTAGTCTCAAAAAACCGTATTTTGGATTTTTGCCCTGGCACAATAGAGAGCTGAGACCTGAGACCCCCCCCCCCCTTCTCCCAATTTTTAAATTTGACCTTGGACAACATTTTTTCACATTCTGGTAGCAGACGCTTCCCTGACTCCAAATATATATGTCACATCCCTTGGGTCACGGGCATAATGAGGTGCTGGGGCCCCCAATGCACGATTTTTTGCCAAATTCCATCAATTTTTTTCACAATAATGCCTCTGTAGGCGTCATGCGGTATGCTGGACAAAGGAAATCAAACGCAATGTATTCTTGGGTTCATTCTGCATCCAATGAGCCAAAGTTTGAGGAAAACTGTTGGCACAATAGGCCGTGGTGGAATTTCAAAGTTTCGAAAACGCGCGATTTCCTCCCCTTTTCATTAAAAAATAAGTTATGAAAAAAATCTGAAACTTGGGTTGCGACCTCTTAAAATGGGTTAAAATTTCACGAGCAGAACGAAATTATTGATGAAAATTAAATTTGAGCAATTTTAACCCGTTTTGAGCCCCAAATTGGGCCATTTTCCGAGTATTTTCAAAGAATTGACATGTGACTTCTGAAAGTGAGGTAGAATTTCGCCAGATATTTAAAAATACCATCCAAATTGTATTTGAGCAACTTTTGAGAATATTGAGCCTCAATTTTTGTTTAATTTCAAAAAATTCGCATGTGACCTATGAAAGTGGGGTAGAATTTTTCCAGAAATTCAAGAATATCAACCAAATTTTTTTTGAGCAACTTTTGAGAATCTTGAGTTTTTGATTTAGTAGATTTTTAGGTAGGCCTACCAGCATATGGATTAAAATTTCATAGAGAAACCAAAAATCAAAATCGAATAATTTTCTGAATGAAACGAAACCCGCTTATTTTTTCAACTCTTAAAATTAATCCCGGATCGGCACTGATTGGGAAGCTTCGAGACATATGTGCGCGCGTCGCGTCGCTTACAAGAAATACAGCTAATTTTTGTATTTTTGAATGACGACATTGCTTATCAATATTGCTTCATAACGTGTTGATGTACTGGAGCAGTGATTTGATGTGTAGGTATTTGTACATTATTTGTCCATATTCTTCAAAACTTATGACTGAGGTTCAAAGTTCTCAAAAGTTGCTCAAGAAAAGTTTTGGATCATATTTTTGAATATCTGGCGAAATTCTACCCCACTTTAATAGGTTTCATGTCAATTTTTGAAAATACTCTACTCGAGAAAACCAACTGATTTTTTTGTCCAGTGAAAATGCACACTAATTTCGATTTCTAGAGCACTTTTTGCCTCTTGGACTGTAGACTAATTATCGAATAATTTCAAGGCGTAATTCAGAATTGAAAAATATTCAAGCAAAATTGATGATGATGTTGAAAAGTTGCAGACGTGTTACTTATTTACTTTTCAACCGCACAGATCACCAAAATTAATTTTGTGCTGAGAAAATCGGTTATTTAGTTAAAATATTTGTAAAGTATGCATTGATTTAAAAAAATCCAAAAATTGGACGCAGAGTTAGCAAAATACATAAAAGAAATAGGTAAACATCAAATAATGGGGGAAAAAATTATTTCATCTTGAATATTGCATTTACTACTCTCTTAATATTAATCAGTAAAAATTATCGAAAATCACTGAAAAACAGTCAGAATTGCAACACAGGAGAAAATCAGTGAATTTTTTTATTGAAAACAAATCAGTGAGACAAATCACTGGAAATCAGTGAAAATTTACAGAAATGTTAGTAAAATTAATGAAATTTTCTGAAAAATCAGTGAAAATCTTTATCTTAAAAAATTTGCTGAAAATCAGTGAATTTTGCAGATTTTTCCCGTGCTGCCCTTTTGACTATTTATCAGTGACTTTTCACTGATTTAGAATGAGGCAGTATTAATGTTTTATCCCTTGAGAAAAACTTTAAGTCCGCATTCCTCATTTGAATCGAAATCAGATAAAATGAATGATCAATCTTTTTTTATTATTATTATATTCTTCCTAGTCTTAATCTATTGCCTCTAAGCATTCACACCAAGCACCTTTGGAGCTATCCGCATTAGGTTGACAACGATACTTGTAATTTCCCCGATGTTGCCAATTCAAAGCGAGCGCAATTTCACTTTGAGAACACTCATCGTCGCATCTGCATAGTAATCTGCCATCTGAGCTGTAATAGTCGCTGGATAAAAAATAATTAAGTTAAGCATACTTGAAATTTCAAAATTGGCATAATCCGTCGTCGGAAAAATGTAATTTTATGGTACAATTTGTAAAAACAAAACTTACTGTGCTGCCAAAGTTACTGTTATCACCATGAAACATATCAAAAGTATTCTGATCAAAGTGTTTTTCATTTTAGATTTTTTCAATCCGAAAATTTTAAATAACTGGATACGATGTGAGAAAATGAGTTTAAATCTCGATAATTGAAGTTGCACTTACTGAGGTGCGCGAAAACACTATGATCATTTTCTACAATTCCAATATTTTCATTCAAGTACCTTTATCGATTATTTTTATGGTTTTTTTATTTCAAGATCGTCAAATAATATTTTAGTACCTATCGCTGAAAATTAAGAAATGTTTAAACTTAATTAATGTGCAACTGTTGGGGATTTATTCGGTTGTTAACCTTGCTCCTTTTTTATCGATCATCTTAATTAAGATTATCGAATACTTTCAAGGCTTAGTTCAGAATTGAAAAATATTTAAGCTAAATTGATAATGGTGTTAAAAAATTGTTGGCCTGTTAGCTATTCGCCTTTTAACCAGACGGATCAACAAAATTAATTTTGTGCTGAGAAAAGTGGCTATCTCGATGAAATATTTGTAAAGTACGCATTGCTTTTAAAAAATGCAAAAATTGGACTCGGAGTTAGGAAAATACTTATTCTAAGAAATATGCAAATATCAAATAATGAGAATTTTTTTTTCATCTTAAAATCTCTTGAAAAAAACTTCAAAATCTACGCATTCACACCAATAGTCAGGTCTCAATGGTACATCTGCGCGCTATTTCTGCTAAAATTGATTTTATGATTGACTCTGGTTCTGGACACCAAAACAAAGAAATTAAGCCCGTATGCTCTTTTTATCCCCTCCCCCTTTCCCCAGGGTCCACCTCCCAAAATTTCAAACAAGTGTATCTATAGGTCGTAATGAAAAAAATTTCAAACAAAAGTTGTTCCTCAGCACCTAATGTACATTTTCATTTCTCATCAAAATCCATTTTTGAGCATTTTCTGCTCCCCAAATTTGGAAACAAAACATATTTTTGAGAAAACATCAAAATCAGGTTTTCTTCATTTTAAACAGATAGTTTCAGAGATACGACAAAATTTGTAATTACAAAAAGTATTCAGAATTGAATTTCCTTTCCAATGAGCTCTATCACGACTATTTTCATCTACTTTTTCGAACAGAGTGGACCTCTCTCCCTTCCTTGTTTTCACAAAAGTTGGACCCACGAACAAAATTTGCTCCAAAATGAATTCCGATAAAAAATGAAATTATACATTAAATATCGAAGAACAAAAATCGTTCAATTTTTTTTTCGTGGGTCCAACTTTTGAGATAAGGAGGAGGGGGAGAGACTACCCTGTCTAGAAAAGTTGGTGAAAATGGTCGTGATAAAACTCATTGGAGAGGAAATTCAATTCTGAATACTTTTTGTGGTTACAAATTTTGCCGTATCTCTGAAACTTTTCACTTAAAATGAAGAAAACGTGATTTTAACGTTTTCTGAAAACTGTTTTATTTTCAAATTTGGGGGGTAGGAGTTGCTCCAAATTGGATTTTGATGAGAAATAAAAAAGTACATTAGGTGCCGAGGAACAACTTTTGTTTGGAAATTTTTTCATTACAACCCATAGATAAACCCTACCATCTGCGCTGAGATGTTCCCTGGATAAAAAATGATCATGTTGAGCATTCTTAAAATTTCCAAATTGGCGTATAGAAAAATTTAATTTCATGATACAATTGGCAAAAATAAAACTTGCGATATCGATGTCGCCGAAATTGATTTTATTACCATAAAACATGCCAAAAATGTTTTGATCAAGGTTTTTTTCATTTTAAATTTTTTGCAATCCAAAAATTTTAAATAACTGTAACTGAACACGATATGAGAATATGAGTTTAAATCTTGATAATCGAAGTTGCACTTACATATGTAGGTGAATAAAAACACTATGATCATTTTCTACGATTTTCCAACATTTTCATTTAGTACCTTTATCGATTAAAATCACTGAGAAACAGTCAGAATTGTAGCACAGGAGAAAATCAGTGCAGTTTTTTTTATTAAAAACAAATCAGTGAGAAAAATCACTGAAAAATTGGTAAAAATTCACTGAAGTTTGTGACATTTAAAATTTTTTCTGAAAAATCAATGAAAATGCAAAAGTGTTGTTTTGGTTAAAAGACATTTATAACCGATAACCGAAGATACCAAAACAGCTGATTTTTGTACTAGTCGTATTTAGGTAGTTTTGTATAACTGTGATTTGTGCCCAGCAATGATTCATGTCTTCACTTCTTTAGAACATTCTTTACCTGTTACATCTCATGAACTGATTACCTAATGTAATTAATACTTCATTTATAGAGTACCGCGGGGCAAGACGACGCACTAAAAGTTTAAAAATCTGTCAAAAATCGAATTTTCAACATTTCGGGGAGGTTTTTGTTTAAGGCACTACTTTGATCCTTTGTCTTCATTAATTCAACAAGAAAAAAAATATTTGATCATAAAATGGTAATTAAAAATCAATTTTCCCAAAGAGACATTGATTAGTACTCTTGCCCCATAGGAGGGGGCAAGAGTACTAAGTGTGGGGCAAGAGTACTGCCATTTAACTTAATGTTAAATTTGATACCTAAAGTGTGGGGCAAGAGTACTACAATAACATTTTATGTTACTGATCATCTAATTTTATTTCGTTTTTTAGTTTTTATGCCAAAAAATTGATCAAAACTTTACTTTGGCAAAGAAAATATATCATAACAAGAAGTTTGTTTACAGTTTAAAAGGTGTAGTACACTTGCCCCCACCTCCGGGTTTTTTCTAAAAATTGGTTTTTCTCAAATAATTTAATACATAGAAAAGATTTCTTATATATATTTCGATAGCTTACCTCTCCATCTTCCTCAAAATGCTATATACTCCTCAGATTCACAATTTTTTACCATCCTAACATCAAAAAAACTGTAGAGCAAAAATTACAATTTTTCGGCTGAAAAATTTTTAATAGCTCACAGATTAAAAACCACTGGACCAATTCGGATGATTTTTTCAAGGTTTTGTCAGTGCAAGGTATACTTCAAAAAAATAAAAACTCCACCAACCCTACATTATCGAAATCCGAGATATCAAAGATCGGACTCTTGCCCCCCTGCGTCGTCTTGCCCCGCGGTACCTCTACTTTTTGTTATATATTTTGTGTTGTGATTTACATTGATATATCAAGAGTAAGTTATTCAGTGTATTTTACACACGTTTTCAGAAAAATCAGCAAAAATCAGCGAATTTCACTGATTTTTCCTGTGCTACAATTCTGACTATTTATCCGTGACTTTTCATTGATTCAGAATGAGATAGTACTGAAGCTGTGTTAATTTTCCATACGAATAATATAGGTAGTAAATCAAGAGGGAAAAATCTAAAAATTGGCTCCAATTTACTAAAATTAATTCCCTCTCCCTTCAATTTAGAAGCCTGGTCAGAAAACATTTTTTTTCAAAAGAAATATATTAAAATGGCAAGAAAACTTCTCTATATTTTTTATATTCTCGGCGTATGAAACTAAATTTTAAGACATGCTCTGGTAGCAGTGGTATGAACTGAACACATTGGAGAGTTTTCAACGGATCTGGCTGGAAAAAACGAATTCAGCGAACCCAACAACGTATTTTTGAAAAAATTGCCCGTAGAAGTTATTCATATCAGACCACCAAAATAAATTAAAATCGACTTCGTTTTTCAAAATATTTCTTATCCACCAATGATTTTTATCACATAATTTTAGTTCTAACTTCCATCCACGTTATGGTTTTTGGTCTACTCCAATTGTTCTTCCTGAGTGCAGTAACACCAACCACTATCAGGCACAAGATCCGTTGACGGACAATGGTATACGTAAGGTTCTTCCATAAGATGCACTTCGAGAGCTTGCGCTAGATCAACTTTTGAACAACTTCCGTCACATTCGCATTTAACAAGGTCACGGCCATAACCTACTCTGAATAAATTATAAAATGATGCATAAAATCTCTACCTAAGCGTAGTTATTCTGGAAAAATGTTATTTCTCGATAAGATTTACTATAATACCAAAACTTACAGCTCTCCGAGAGTTAATGATTTTACGAGCATCAAAAAATATGTCAAAATTATTTTCATCGATACATTTTTCATTTTGAGTTTTTTTTATAGGTAATCGAAAATTTTCAAATAACTGGATAGTCGACCCGATATGGAAAAACAAAATGAAATTTCAACAATCGATACGGTATTTAAGCACGCAAAACCGTGATAATCAATTTGTATGGTATTCTCAAATTTTTAATCACTTACATTGGTAACTGACCATGAAATGTTCGAAAATTGCTAGAAATAGAAAAAATTAGATTTTTAGAAAGAAAATCAAGGCAAGTTTACGATAATTACTTGGTAATTTTTATTTTTATTTGTGTTCGAAAATTTATTGATAATTTATTGAACCCTGCATCGACAAATGAGCTGAAATATAAATTTTTACGAGACTTTTTAATTATTGGTCAATTAATTGAAAACTTCTGATTTTTTTAATTATTCGGAAATAGTATTTGATGGGATTAAAGTTTTTTCGAAGTAACATGTCGTGGTTTGTACCTACAGGATGGGCTATTCAGTCTTACCCAAATTTTAAAATTGCATTAGAAGTACAAAAAAAGAAAAATATTCCAGTTTGCAATTTTTTTGAATAGGATAGTTCTCAATTTTTCCCAGCCTTTTGGGAGAAGAGATAAAAGAAATTGCGTTTCAAGTGAGAAAAAAAAACGTAAAAAATGGTTTGTGTTACCCAAACCGTAAAGTTCAGCCAAATACAAAAAGAGACAAAGCTGTTGGGTTTGTGGCTTTCGATTCCTCAGAGTTTCTTGAATCGGGAAAATTGTTTCCAAATTTGTTTAATTAAATTTTAATCATCACAGAAAACATGATTAACGAGGGAGGTATCCCAGCTCAAAGTAAAATTTTGAGCTCAAACAAAATCAAATTTTCTGCTTTTTTCGTTGATTCCATCAAATTTTCATTATTTTGCAGGGCGATAAGGTGATTTTGAAATGTCAATAAGTCAAAAGTTCGCCAAAATTCGAGAAATGAACTTCAGCATCTAACATTAGGTATCATTTAGCACTAGATTCTTTAAACTCTGGAAACTTTTTGATTTTTCTCGGATCCATCAACGTCAGTTCAATTCCTCCTTTTTCTAAATTTCAGACTTGAAAATGCATAAATTGAAATCATCTTTGGTTTTCAGTACAATTTTTATTTGCCGATGATTTTAGTCGTATAATTTAGTTGTAACTTTTATCCTCATAATGGTCTTTGCTTCATTTTTCTACCTGAATACAGTTACAATAATCACCCTCAGGGTCAAGAAATGTTGCCGGACAGTGATAGTTGTAAGGTCCTTCGGTATGATGCACTGAGATAGCATGTGAGAGATCAGCAGGTGCACAACCTTTGCCACATACGCATTTAATTAGACCATCGTCGCTATAGCCGGTGGTGCTAAATAAAACATAAAATGAAGCATAAAATCTCTATAATTATATCTAGGCACAGTTATTTTGAAAAAAATTTGATTTCCTGGTAAAATTTACCGTAATAACAAAACTTACTCGCACAAAATTGATGCTGTCATCATAAAACATGTCAGAATTATATTTATCAATGTATTTTTCATTTTAAGTTTTCCTTTGTGGTCGGAAAATTTTAAATAATTGAATAGTGAACTTTATACGCAAAAATAAGTTCAAACCTCGATAGTCGATATCGCTTTTAACTGCGCAAAAACTTGATAATCGAGGTTTACGATATTTCATTCGAATTTGAATAGTTATTGATAATTAGACCGCTTTAACAAACGAGTAGAAAATTGAATTCTTATGCGAGCTTATTATTTATTTAATTACCCGAAAAAATGCTCAATTTTTTTGTAGGTATTTGGTAGCTCTTAGAGTTTTTTCAAAGCAACGTGGCGTAGTTTGTAATTAAATCAGGTTTTTTGTCAGTCGTGTTCAAAGTAAGCCATGAGGTGTAAAATGAATGGACAAATGAGGTCCATTTGTATAAAATATTTCGTTTTTTTCTAATTTTACTTTTTTTTGCGTGTTAGATGAAAAATTTAGTTGCTACTCAAGAATTGAGGAAAAGTAGAAAAAAATGACAGGTATCTTGTAAAACACGAATAAAAGTTGAAAATATTTTTGTAAAGCCACCTGCATTTTTTATGCGATGAACTTTGAGAGCCATTTCCAATGTCTTTTCTTTTTTCGAAATTAGATAGTCGATGACAAAAATAAACCTGAAGTGTCCAGCTGTGTACAATTCGCTGAAATGGTATAAATTCCATTGTTGAACTTTTTTCCGAGAATAGTAAAAAACTTAAGATACCGAGATGATTTTTTATCCAAAAGTACTTTTCATTGGTGTCCACTTTTTCAATAGTACTTCCCAATAAAAATTTTTTTCATGTTTTCCAAAGTTTTAGTAAAGAAGAAAAAATATATTTCTGAGAACATTTTCTTTGAATGGTTATTTTTTTCGAAAATATCGTTATCGGCGATTTTTTATGATTTTTCTAATTTTTGAAAAAACTTACGCAAATAAGTAGAATACTTGTGTTTTTTACTACCGGGATCTATTGGGAAAAAATTATTTCAAAAAAGCTCAAGAAAGGCCATTCAGCAAAATTCTGCAAACCAACTACCTGATGTAGTCTTTGTTTGTGGAGAAAATAAACACGATGGAAACTGCGCCAAAGCTATGAAACGTATAAACTGCAAAATGGAAAATGACCACCCGTCTTGGTCAAAGAAATGCCCCCGATTCAAAGAAGAGATGAAAATCCTTCAAATGAAAGCTGCGGATCAATTAACTTGGAAGGAGGCTCGACTGTTATACTTACCAATCTAACAACACATATGTTAATGTAGGTAGTTAAAAGTAATTCAAATCAATCCCGCGAAGTACAAAAACGATCAATTTACACAAATGTTTTTCAGTTTCTTTAATCCGATTTTTTAAAAAATTGTATCGAATTTTTAAAGGGTGTAGTTAAAATTTTTTAAAAATCGAAGTTGTAAAAGTTTGAGAAAATTTAAATTAAAAAATGTTTACCGTTAAAAAAATCTTTAGCATTGAAAATTTAATAGTATATTACTATACAAGCAGCGGAAGTGAGCCTTTTCATGACGAGCGTAAGTTTGCGAAACGAGCCGAAGGCGAGTGAGAAAATACGCGAGTCATGAAAATGCTCACTACCGATGCTTATATTGTAAGATATTTTTCATTTGTACTTTTCAAAATCATCAATTAGTACTTTTACGTAAAGCGTACGCGTTCGTGCGGTTCGTATACCGGGTCACGGAAGTTTACTTCCGCGTACTAGGACGCGGAAGTAAACACGAAAAACACTAAAAACCGTGTTGACAGCTCAACAATGAAAAGACGAACTTCCGATCCGCAAATTAGCAATGAAAAAACGTACTTTCGATACGGTACAAATGAAAAAAAATTTCCCATTTTTGATTTCTTTAAATTTTTGTTCAGTGTCATATGTTTTTTAAATTTCTTCTATTAATTCGAAAATCGTTTCCAATGATTTTAAACTTTTTCTTCAATTTTTTTTCACCATAAAATTTTTTTTCAACTTTGAATTTTTCGAAAAAATTTCAACTTTATATTTTTTAATCTTTCCTCCAGCTCAATAAGTAAGCGGAAGAAATTTTAAAAATCAATAAAAACATGAAATCAAAAAAAAAGTTAAAGAAATCAAAGCTGAAAATTTTTTAAGAAAATCTAAATTGAAAAATTTTTATTGATGGAAACATTTTAAAACTGGATATTTACCTACAGCTGTGAAAAAAATTTAATTAAAAAAATTGAAAAAAATTAGAATTGAAAAATTTGAACTTTGAATAAATTTGGACTTGGATCGTCGAAATCTCATTGGTGGCAAAAATAATCAGGAGCTAGTTTCCGGACAAGAAATTTTTCTGGAAAAAATTGAAAAATTCGCCTAATGCGCATACATTGCGGTAAAAAGTTGAAACTTGGTAGATACCCTATTTTCGACCTCCCGAATCGATTGGAAGCGGTTTCGATTCGTTTCGGAGCCACCAGAAAACTTTGGAATTTTCTAGCGCTGGAGAAAAGCCCATATGCACTTCAGCACCTATAATCACGGATTATCCCTCGAAACCGGTTCCAATCGGTTCGGAAGGTCGAAAATAGGGTATCTACCAACCTACCAAGTTTCAACTTTTTACCTCAATGTATGCGCATTAGGCGAATTTTTTAATTTTTTCCAGAAAAATTTCTTGCCCAAAAATTCGAATTTGAACTCAGAGTTACGAATTTTGTAAAATTGTGTTTCAATCGATCAAATAGGTCACCAATATGGATAATCCGCGATTATAGGTGCTGAAGTGCATATGGGCCATTTTTATGGTCTTTTCTCCAACACAACGCTGGAAAATTTCAAAAATTTTCTGGCGGCTCCGTAACGTCTTGTAACTGCTTCCAATCGATTCGGGAGGTCGAAAATAGGGTATCTACCAAATTTCAGCTTTTTTCGTTGATTAGATCAAATTTTCATATTTTTTAGGACCATGAGGTACTCTCTCATTCTGAATCAGTGAAAAGTCACTGATGAACAGTCAGAATTGCAGCACAGGAAAAATCAGCGAAATTCACTGGGTTTTCAGTCAATTTTCACTGATTTTTCAGCAAATTTTATGAATTTCACTGATTTGTCAGTGAATTTTCACTGATTTTCTCCTGTGCTGCAATTCTGACTGTTTCTCAGTGATTTTCGATCATTTTCACTAATTTATAAATGAGAGAGTAATTTTGAAATTTTAAAAATTCGCCAAAAATCGAAAAATGATCTTCAGCACCTGAAATTTTGGGTACGAGGTCCTGTCAGATGTATGTACTTTCGATTTTTTTTGTTTGGGCTCAAAATTTTACTTTGAGTTGGGATACCTCCTTGTGTGAGCACTATTCAAATTTAACACGTTAGGAATTGTTGTATCGATGTTAACTATCGGTTCGACTTTTGACAAGCGAATGACGAAAAAGATTTCGGAAAATTTTTAGAGACGATGTGAAATTTCAATGGTGTTGAGAAAATTTTAAGAAAAATGGTAGGCCTGAACGAACATTTTTGGGAAGAAATTTCAGAATTTATTCAATTTCATTGAAGTTAAAAAATGTATGCACCCTGAAAAAATTTTCGAATTAAAAAAAATTCGTGGGTAAAAATACTGAGCCTCCGCTCATCATTTCGACTTGACCAAAATATACCAGTGTCTTTTTGGGAATCCCCTTCACTTCCCCTATTTCCATGTTATCTTTGTGAATTTTTAAATCATTGAGCATCACCTGGGAAAATTTCAGATCGCCGCCTCTGCTGAGAACCCCTGATTGAATAATTCCAATACCTATTTTCCAATCACTCAATTTTGGGACTGCTTCAAATCAACCAGATTAAAATCTCATCGCTCATGTTTCAATTTATACCAAAAAAATACTGATTTTCAACCTGGTACTCTTTCGAACCACCATTATTTGGCGGAATCACTTCAATAACATTATATCCGCCGAGCCGCTGACCAAGTTCAATTAATGAGAACCGCAATGGATTACGTTAATTACTCATTGGTGATTTTATTGCTCGTACATCGCTACGTGGTCTCATACACATATTATGAAGTTGTCAAGTATTTTGAACGATCTTGTCAACTGCCAAGATTTCTTGAATGTAGTGGTACTCGTTTGTCATTTTATTATCGCCGTTTAATCGCTAATTAGACGAACGTGGAGGAAAGATGTATAGTTATATTACCCTTATCCCGTATGTCATGCGGTCTCAACATATACCCATCGTACTAACGTCACTTTTAATCGTAACATTCTTTCATCCTTAATACGTACAGATTGTTTCGTTTAAAAAATATTAATGAAGATAGGAATTAACATATATCTTAATTCCCATCTACCGAAGTAGATTTTTAGGCTTTTTGTATTATGTAAATATGCCGCCTCTGGATACAGCGACAATGATGATCATTGAGTAAAAAAAAACATGTGTTCGATGTATCTACATAGATAATCGAAATATTGGTATTTTATTATTTCATTTTACGTAACGATATCACGGTATTTTTCTTAATACGATTTTTCGACCTTTTTTTCAGATACAAAACAAGACGTGTGTGGAACATCTGCGTAGTACAGAAAAATAATCTTCCAAATGACAGGTTAGTTCATTTTTCAATTTATCTTCATATGTATAAGAATGGATAACAATATGAGATGAAAAAAACATTGTGATATATCAACAGGTTTCACGTCGATAGTATTTTCTTACTGATCGATGTACAAGGAAGGTTAGTTTTGAAAAAAAAACCTAAATAAGTATATTGTTTTATTGAAAAAAAAAAAACTCGTGCCTAATTTTTCTGGTTGATTAAATACCAAAACGTATGTATTTCTGATATAAGAATAGACCACCTTGGGGTTCAGTTTGCTGCGCGAATTAGTACGTACCTAGACCTAGATACGTGAAAAAAATCACTGTAGACAGTCTTCTAAATAACATGTTAAGTACTCATTTAACCTGTAAAAAATACTTCAATATTGCCGACAAAAACCGAAACCAGTCTCGAGACTGGAAAAATGTCATTCATGTGGTACTTGTGCTAAACTAGACTCACGTATGCAATTTTCATAGGACCAGATATCTTTGAAAAGGTGGAAGACGCCATGCAACCGAAAAAAAATCAACAAACAAACTGGTTTTAATTGTTTTCGTTGTATAATGTCTACTATACGTTAAAAATTGAACCGAAAAAAGATTTCAATCAGAACCGACAAATTGTAATATGGCTGTGATGTACCAGGTACTTCTATCTATACGTGTGGCCAGTTATCGAGTTGATTTATGAGCTAATGGTCTCGTTGCAACAGCTCTGCAATAGTGCAATCGTCGGAGATGAAATGCAAGATAGTCCAGGCAAATAAGAGAAAAACCCCCAAAAATTAAATCCTGATTTTTTTTCGCGTTTTACGTTCGTAATGGTCCACTACACAACATACTGAAATGGACACCCCCACAACCCTCCGCTACCCCCAGGGGAGGGGTAAATGTCTGCTAAAAACCGGGTTTTCGTGAATATCTCTATAAATACGTCTCAAAATTGAAAAATAGTTATGAACAAACTTGTTCTTCGTGTAATTTCCTATCAGAAAGTTTTTTTGTTTTTTCAAAAACACTCACTTCCTTGTCCAAAAATTAAGGGTAAAAAACACCTATTTTTCAACGTAAGGGAGGTTATTGCAGTATTCAATAACATCTCTTATAACCAGGGGCGTAGCGAATGGGGGATCGGGGGAGGGTGACCCACTCATCCCCCCTCCCCCAGAAAATGTTAGTAGAAAAAGTTGGTAAATTCGTCTCAAAATGAGAAAAGTTGGCAAATTTGACCAAGAACAATAAATTTTTTGGAGTAAACATCGCTTTTTCAGAAATTGCAGTCCAGCTCTGAAATTACCTCCCAATTTTAAAATTTTCAAAAACTTTGGCCTCGCTACGCTCGGTCTTTCTGTATGTATTTTATATACTTCATGCAAAAGTGATTTTTTTCGTATTTGTCCTCAAAATTATTTCTATATTCACCGAATTTTATTATATTTTTTTCTCCTCAAAACTCATTTTCGATGTTTGAAAATAAAATTTTTTAAAAGCTTTGGCCTCGCTGCGCTCGGCCTCATCATATATTTTCCTCAATAATTTCGAAGTAAAAATGGTCAATTTTTTACTCAAGTTTATTAATCTAAAACATTGTTTTATTTCGCCTTGGACTTGAGGTTTTCTAAAATTTTCGCCCTCGTTTCGTTCGGGTCAAATTGAAATTACAAATTTTTAAAAATAAATTATAATTTTTCTCGAACTTTTCCACCCTTGCTTTTTGTTCGGGACAAATTGACAATTTCGCTGATTTTTCCAGCTTCGAGTAGATACATAGATTAGATACATTGAAATTACGCAGGGAAAAGCAATGAATTGAATGCGAGGGAGAAGTGGTTAAAAAATTTAGTTCAGTCTGAAAATTTGTGTCATCCATTCCCGCCCCCAAAAAAGTCAATATGTTTCGTGCTTAAATAAATTTATTTTCAAATTTTTTCAAAAATCAAGCCGGAAATTCTGAGATGTTACTCTCTCAATTCAATATCCAGACTTCGGTACGTCACTGCACACTAGGGTGTTTCATTTTTATATGGGAAAATTTTTTTTTCAATATTTTTGACGTGCCGCCTTCTAAAAATGTTCATTAAACTTGGAAAACAGGGAATACAAAAAATCAGCCCAAAAAAATAATATTAAGTGGTGGCGCAAGAAAGGTAAAGTTACGAATATGATTGTCCGGTGTTGCACGAATAGCCCACCAACTCTCGCCAGGTTGATGATCGCTTGCGCGGTCTCGAGTACGTTTTTTTTAAATCACATGAAAATAATGAATTTCGCGTTATTTTTTGCAAACGTGTTTCATGTTACTTGTTTTTAAACAGTTTTTTGTTTCACTTTCAACTTAAACATAAAAAATTGACACGAAAAATGAAATATTGAATTTTTAGACCATTTTTTACATTATTTTATATGGCGAATTTTTAGCTCCTTTGCGCCACTACTCAAAATAATTTTTTCTGGCTAAAATTTTTATGGGAGTCTTTTTTCATCAAAAAGAACAAAATGAGGGGGCGGCATTGTCAAATTTCGAAAAAAATGTCACATGAAACACCCTACTGCACACTTTGCCACACCATTCTATGAAACTTAAATTTTACTTCAAATTCATTTCGTCCATAAGGCGCACCCAAGGGGGAGGCATAAGTGATTCGAGCCCCCCCCCCCCGTTCGAAAAGGAGATTTTTCACAAAAAGGTGAAAAAAGTGCATTTTTTTTGATATTCAAACATTATTTTTCGAAAAAATTCCTTTCTCGCTTCGCTCGGGCAATATTTTAGTTATATTTTGTTGAATGAATCCAAATCAGTCTTCGATGAAATTCTGCCTTTGAGAATCAGTGAAATGATTTTCTTTGGAAATTAATGATTTTTTATTGATTTCTCAATCAATTCCCATTTGTCAGGAAAAATCAATAATTATTTTGACTTGACTGAAAGATCGGTGAAAAATCACTGATTTTCAGTTAAAGTCATTCCACTGATTCAAGCAGGTAAATTTTACCAATTCAGATTTCAGGAGTGTATTGATTGTTTGTTCCAAAAAATTCCGCAATTTTCCAATTTTTCTTTGCTCAAATCTCTTTATTCTCCTATTTTTACTCGAATTCTCAGCCCTTTCCGAAAATAATTTCTGGGCGCGTTTATGATTTCATCTCTAAAGTTGGCAAATTTCGGTTTCAAAGTTGGAAAAATCGAGAACGTCACCCCCCCTCCCCCCCAGAAAAAACACTTCGCTACGCTACTGCTTATAATTAACGGTAGGGGTTGAAATTCTTGCGGTGACTTTTTTTGGAATACCCTACCAGCATGTATAAGAAAATTACTTTTCACTGGTATAATTTTGGGTACTTTCAACTTCGTATTTCCATCATTTCCAAAAATATTGTAAATATTGAAAAAATACGTTTTTACCCTTAATTTTTGGGCAAAGAAGTGGATGTTTTCGAAAAAAATGAACCTGTCTCATAGGAAATTACACGTACAACGTGATTGTTCATAACCATTTTTCCATTTTGAGGCTTATTTGAGGAGATATTCACAAAAGTTTCGATTTTTTCCAAAAATGCTGTAAATTGTTGAAAAATAGGTGTTTTTTACCCTTAATTTTTGGTCAAGGAAGTGAGTGTTTTTAAAAAAAAAACCTTTCTGATAGGAAATTACACGTAGAACAAGATTGTTCATAACTATGTTTCAATTTTGAGGCGTATTTAAGGAGATATTCACGAAAAACCGTTTTTTAGCAGACATTTACCCCTCCCCTGGGGGTAGCGGAAGGTTGTGGGGTGTCCATTTTATTATGTTGTGTAGTGGACCATTACGAACGTAAAACGCGAAAAAAAAATCAGGATTTAATTTTTGGGGAGTCAATTCCTAAAATGACTGGACTAAGAGGCCGAATAGGATGCAGAAAAAAATGGTAAAAAATGATTATACGACTGGTTCAATATTGTCTGCGAAAATTCGCTTATAACTTAATAAAAACAAAAGATAAGGAAACAAAATGTAGCAAACAACGGACGCGGACGCCTATCAAAATTATGTACTTTATGAAGTTTTCATAGCAATGTAAACTTTCATATACATACAAGTTGTTGTACCATAGTCGTATAAACTTCATGAAAACAAAAACACGCTTCGATAATTCTAATAAAATGAAAACTCCTTCGGGATTCTCGTCGCTTTCGTTGGTAATATTCGAAATTAGGGGTAAATTTGAATACTTCCTCTTTATAGACCACTGGATACTGTCAAGGGAAATATCAACACGGCATTACGCATACATCGTGACATTTTTTTTTTGTTTTTTTTTGTCCAACTCTGTATTATTGCGTGTATTTCATTATGTATTTGCTTTTAAATGTCACAAAACGAAAAACGAGCTATTTTTTATATCCGCCAATCTGCACTTTACGACCTGAACTTTTTAACTCGTTTGACCGAAAGGTATTAAAATTATCTCTGTTTCGACTCGAATTTAAATTTCGCTGACAACTTTACACTTGACGTGGGATTTTTTTAATTTATCATTTCTTAGATTTACGTGCGGGGATTTTTTTTTAGGTGAAGGATTTTTAATGGGGTTGTGTGATGTGAGCGGTGGATGATGTCGTGGGTGAATGTAGTTTTGTATTCAGTGATTTTTACCTGGAGTGGGATAAAATGTGAGATTATTTTTTGCTTGAACTTTTTGACTATGAGATATAAAATGAAGTTTTCCTAAATGTGAAGTCAGTGCACCTAAAATATGAAAATAGATCAGATTCCTGTTTGGAAACCCCTATTCGGTTAAATATTGTCTTTAAAAATTGTTTTCAGGATTCTTAAATTTAAAAAAAATTCATTTGTAAATTTTTTGAGAGAAATTTTTCTATGCTTTCAAAATTTACCAGAGAATCTATTGAAGTTTCCACCTCCGATTGGAACAAAATTTCAATTTTTGGAAATAGAATGTTGTAAAATTCCGATAGTCAAAATTTCAGCGACTCAAGTTGATATTTCGATTTTTGCGAATGTTTGAAACGTTAAAAATCTGTTTTCAGGAAAAAATGTGATAGGTAATTTTGGAATTTAGTCATTATCAAGTATCGACGGAACCAAATTCGAACATTTCCATCAGTCAATTGTTTTGAATTCTTTTCGATTTGATTACGTATGAAAAACAGACACTTGAGGTGATCGCCTGGAAATATAACCGAAGGTAGATTTTCTTGTTAAAATAGTCGATGGAAAGCGAAAACTCGATTTTTGGTTGCCCAAGTTCATTTAGATGCTTTCTGGAGAAATTTGGAAATACCGGAGGAAATCGAAATTTCCCTGGAAGCTCTTAGAATTGCTGGAAATTGTAAAATTTGGGTTTGGGAGGTCGGTATTTTTTGTAGGAACCTAAACTTTATCGAGTTTTATGAAAAAGTACATATTTTTCAAAAAATATTACGTGTTTGCCGAAGATACTGTTTTTGATACTCTAACAAATTCGCCAAAAATCGAAATACATATCAACTCGGGCAGCTGAAATTTTCGCTGTGTTGGAGTATTACAACATGTTTTTTCCGAAATTCAAAGTCACGTTCCAATTAGAGAATTCGAAAATTTTTTGATTCAGTTTTTTAAAAAATTGCGATAATTTTGATTCAAATTCTTCAATGTTTACTTAATTTATTTTTTTATGAATTGAAAAATGCTTAAATTGTGTAATTTTGTTGATTTGAATTATTCTTAAACCAATTTTTCTATTCGTTTACTGCAATTTTTTTCCAATTTATCTGTTTCAATTTTGGTTTTTCCAGTTTCAGTTTTCGGGAGAAAAATTTTCATCATGTTGATTTGAGTACTTAATTACTATGTTTTTGAAAATTTTCATCACATTTTTGGGAGAACTTTTTTTTATTGAAGAACGCGATTTTCCAAAGTTCGGCAAACTAAAAGTTTCTCAATTTGATGTGTCCGAATAAATTAAAATTGTCACAAACTTTTTGAAAAAAATTTATCATTCTTTATAATTTATTCTTTCATTTGTTACCTGGGCTATGTAAACGTACCTCATAAAAAATGAAGGGGCTACAAGTGATCGAAAATTGAGAAAAATAAAAAAAAATTGAAGCCCACAAATTTTGAATGACCCGTAGCTCCTTTATTTTCAATGTTAGGCAAACAGTCTGTAGAACAAAATTTGGTCATTTTTCAATATACTATCCATTCCTTTGATTAGTTTATTTTTTTCGAACTTTTTTTGAACAAAAATTTTTGCAGTCCCTTCAATTTTCAAGTTATGCAACTTGTTCATCTAACCTTTTTTTTAGTGGTACCCGGTTATATCCAAAAATGAAGTATGACAGATCACTCACGGGACACTTTGTATGCTCGGAAAACTCAAATTTTATTTTTTGATCGAAATTCATAGAAAAAAGAACACTGTTTTCAATAAAACAAATCGCAGATACCGGAACAAAATTTAAAAAAAAATTAAAAAATACAGTGTAAAAAACGTGACATTTGCAAGATAGGATGAAAAACTTTGAATTTTTGACTAAAATATATCTAAAGTTTAGCTTTCTAGAAAAAAAAACTATTTGTACTTTTCAGAAAAGAAATTTCACGCTTTACAATTCATGTTCTATTCATTTTTTTCGTAGAATTTTTTCTTTGCTCAGAAAATTGACTTTAAGTGTCGAAAGTTATCAGAAACTTTCAACAAAAAATTCAAATTGTGAAAATATTTCCTCGAAAAGTCGGTTTCTGCCGTGAGGTACCTTTCCGTAGACTAGGTCACATTTAGAAAACTGCATTTTCTCCCTTTTAAATGAGAATCTTCAGATTTTTTCAATTTAAAATACATTTTTCCCCCTTTCTTTGGCTTAAACAATTGATTTTATAGAAAAAAAGAAAAGAACATTACTTTTCCAAATTTTCTAACGTGAATTTAATTTTACCATTCAAAAAACAATAATTTCACTTTGGGAAGGGAAGGAGATGCGTCTCCGGTGCCACTTTCGGTCCTGAATCAAAATAAGGTTCTACAAATATTTTCGATTTTATTTTTTAAAAAATTGAAAGAGTCTCACTTTTGAAAGATTTTTTCAGAATTTATTGGCTCAAAATACTTTTTTTCCAGGGTTCTTTAATTCGAACTACAAATTACTACAAAAAAAAAAGGTAATCACTTTTCTTGAACCTAATTTTATTTCTTAAAAATCTATTTTATTACAATGGACGAGGAAAGGAAGCTGCTCCTCATACCCCTGTTTATTTTTTTGAATGAGTGCATTTTCAAAAAATTGAAAATTTTCAAATTGGCTTTTTAATTACAAATAAAATCGAAACTTTTTTTTAAATTGAAGAATTTTTGATCTTGTTTCCTAAAAAATTGAAAATTTTCTATCATACCTATCAAATTTTCTGACAAAAAGTAAGTATTGACGAAGATTGTTTATTTGGACTTGAGAAATAATTTTTATAAACCTCGATGATGTCTTTAATGCACTTGAATGACAATTCGTCGTGGACTTTACAAATCATGACATTCACCTCGACGAATCTTCAAAAAAATTTGTTTTCCTAAAATTCAACAAATTTTGCTTCAGCAAAAACTTCTATTTCAGGCGAAATTATGCAATCACTGTCCTCATTCCACAAAATTGCAGCAATATATTTCATATGTACCTATGCCATAAGAAATAGAAAATAGAAGTTTTTCTCAACAGATTTCGGCAAAGCAATTTTCGTACTATGCTTACAACTTTTATGTATGTAAGTCAATCTTCATTAGCTCACAATTCCCTCAATGCATTCCGACAAATTCCTCCTTAAATTTTATACTTTTACATAAGAAGGACGAAATGAATTCTGAAAACAAAATTAAAACTTGTAAAGAACAATTATGGACAAAATTGGTTGGAAAATGGTTCAAACGAGTTAATGTTTATGGACAACATAGTTGTGGTGCCATTCAAAAGAGCTTGTTAATTTCACTTCGTATTATACGAACGTGATACTTGGCGTTTATTTGGACGTGGTGTGCTATCATTTTGATACCATTCTCATATTACTCGTACATACGAAGACACAAAACGAATTACATTGTAGCAGGAAATACACGGTTTAATAACGATTTAAAAAATGAAAGAAAGAAAAAAAAACGATGAAAATGGTGAACTAATTAGACGAATTTGAATTATGTCTGTAATTTTTTCCAAAGATATAGTATAATTTAAATTATAAAAGTGAAAATTAGTCGTGAAACACGAGGAATATTGATGTATTATACTTTTTTCATCGCGTTTACTCGCTAATTAACTCGATAAAATGGGCTCGTCGACAACAAAACCGTCCGAAATGAAAACCAAATGCTTTGCCGAGGCTTCGCCGCGTGTCAAAAAATAAGTCGAATCATAGAAAAAAAAAGATACATCTTTGGTATATGAGTTTAATTAAAGAAAATGTTATCCATGTGTTGTATCAATTGTTTATATTTTGTTATATATAGCGTCTGTTATATGCCTGGAATATGTAAAATAATTCTGTTCGCAGCGGGAGTCGTCGGCGAAGTTGGGAGATGTGTACGATGTATTTTCACTCAATACCGTATAAGCCGCGCAGGAAGGTCCGTTTCCTTATAATTGTTCACACGTGGAATACCACCATCCAAAAACCACCCTAATGTGATAAGTATGCTAATTTTGCTATCAGACAAAACTGAAATTCAACCCTGTGTAGGGTTGATATTCCCCAACTCCTCGGCCTGTTTACCGCTATTAAAGCGTATCCTGCTCGTTAATATTATGCTGAATCTTGTAAAATCTTTGAAGACTTAGTTAACCATATACCTTCTTGCCAAGCAAAGATGGTCGGAAAAAAGCTATATTTTCATTAAGAGGGTCATTTTGTTGTGGTCTAATGGTGGGTTTGCGTTGTGCCTGTGCGAGTTGCGAAATAGATTTCAGTCTTTTCTATAACTACGTCGTACATACGTACAACGGTTTAGACCTTTTCTATCTACTAAACGGCTTCTTCTGCGATGAGGTGAAAATACTCGTATACCTAACCTACCTCGCTACCTGTCGAGAAATTCGTCGGTGTGTTTTTTATTTGATTTTTTTTCTCATTTTTACGCTTTTCAGTCTTATTCGAGGGGGTTCTTTTGAACATTTTGTAAAGGTATTTTCATCTTGTACCGCAAAATAGTAAACAGAAACAAGTTTTTCAAAGTGATTGTTCCAAGAGTTCCTTTTACGTTCGAGGCGGGTTGGAATTCGTACCTACAAAGGTCTCCGACGAAAATGAAAGTTTCGCATTTTGCGGATTTTTTGCTGTATTTTTCGTGCACTTTTTACTTTTATTGCTTGTATTTTGTTTCTACGACGCGACGGTGTTTTTGGAGAAAATATTCATTTTTTGAGCGAAAATACCTATCAACTTTTACCTTTGTTTTAAATAATTTTTTTTGGGAGAATCGAATCAGCAGCTTTTGTGGTGTTGGATTTTTAAAAAATCATGTTGCAATGTGAAATGAAATATTAGGTAGGTGTTCAGTACAATTATAATTTGTGATTATCTGTTGTAATATTGGCTTATTGTTGAGAAGTGATGATGGCTTTTTCCTTTAATTGTACTTATGTACTTTTTTTATTATTAAAAATTGGGAAAAATCACGAATTCTATAAAAAAAATTTCGAAGTTGGGCTGAAGTAAAAAAAATCTAAGGGGAGAAGTGAAAAAGATTCATAATGAAATTCGGGAGAGTGATTTTAAAAAGTCATGAAAATTCATGAAATGAGAAATGTTTGCTATGAGATGTTCATTTCATCGAACGTCAACGAAGAGATTTCAAAATTGAGATTTATAAAAGTAGGTATAAGTTTCCTTGACCTTCTCCAAATCTGAAAACTCAAAAAACGTACTAAATAGTGTTGCCTTAATGGTAACTCACGACTTGAATTAAAAAAAAAAATTGCAAGAGTTCCAAAAATGTTTAGTACCTACCTGCTCAAATTTGATGACCTCTGATCAGGGTTGCCACTAGTCTGCTCTAAAAAAGGACTGAAAAGACCCGAAGACTCGGAATGAGATTCCGAGTCCTTTTTCTTAAAGACTCGCTCCTCGAAGACTCGGGGTATCTCTTTTGAACGACTCAAACTATGCAAGCGAGTCTTTTTTGCGAGTCTATTGCGAGTCGCAGTTTTTAAAAAAAAATGGTTGTATCAGCGATTAATCGTGAAAGTTGAAAAAAAAGTACATTCAATCAAAACGAGAGAACTGATCTATTGACCAAATTATATTCTCAGTCAAGGCAAAAAATTTACATCTTGAGATATATAATTTGGCCAATTCTTATTCTTATTGAAAGAGAAAATTTAAATTAAAAAAAATTTATCGATAGAAAATTATCAGAATCTGATACAGTCGATCTTAATTCTCAATACAGAATTACAGATATTGAAAACAGAAAAAAAAAGACTCAGAATTTCAAAAATAGACTCTGAGTGGGGCTCGAGACTCGCTGAAGACTCCGAGTCTTTTTCCGAAGCTGTTTGTGAAAGACTCGATTGGTGTCGAACTGTCGACTCAGGGCCACAATTTTCAAGGACTCGCGCCTTTTGTCTCGGAGTCGCAATTTTCAAGGACCCGCGTCAACTCTGCCTCTGATCAGCCTCTTTATAGCATTTTGAAAATATTGTTGATTAATTTTTTCAAATGAGATTACGTGTAACTGTTTTCGTCAATTCAAACCAAAATTATAAGAGGGGGAGGGGCACAAAAGCTACTCATTGACATTTATCAATTTCATTTGAGCAAATTGGGATTTGATAGAGATGTATAGTAAGAAATCTAAAATTCCGAAGGGGTGAGGGGAGGGGAGGAATAGTAAGGTGAAAATTGAGAAATTTGTCGACTTAAATTACCGAAGAACTATAAAATTGTATGTATATTGACATTTGGGAAAGATTTAAAATTTGTTTATCCACTGACTGGAAGAGGACCATGAATCTGAACCCAAGAAATCGACCGAAAGTGAATTTTTCAAAAACGTTTTTTTCGATTTTTTTTGTTGTAGAAATGTCCCAAAAATTTAACAAATTGGTCTTATTTTGTAAATTGTTCATAAAATATAAATAGTGAATTCACCAATTATGTTGCCAAATATCGTTGTCAATTTTCAAATTTGTTTTTTTTTTTTTGGAAAATTTGACCATTATTCAATTAATTAACATTATTTTCAAAAATTTTCTAATTTTTACAGACTTTGCTGATTATGGAAAGAAAAATTATTTGGCAGCTTTTTGGGTATAGGTGTGTTATAGGAAATTTTTGTACATAAGTATTTTAAAGAACTGTTTTCAGTTTCTAACGATTTGCCTATCTATTTTTTGTTCATTAGGTATGGAAAATTTTCAAAAAAATATCGTATTTTCTTTATTTTTCCATTGTTTGATTGAATTCAAGTAGGTGCAAAGAATTTTTGGGAAAAAAATTCAAACCTCACAATGTAAACATTTTTTCTAACTTTTTTTTATTACATATTATTATTTAACGCCTTATACAGCAACTAAGTCTAGAGGTGTTTGAGAAAAGGGGATTACTTCAGATCAGAGATTGTAGATTCGCGTTGAAAAGGAATGTCAAGATTTTTTGAATATTTTGGTAGCTGTCCTCCAAAATTTCCATGGGGTTGTTGGATTTGGTTAGTTTAGACCTTTCTTTTTGACATTTTTGTGGTGAATGGGGATTCGTACGTTATGTTTTTCAAATAAATTTATTTTTAAAGAACCACCAATTTTTTGAAACCAATTTTTACATATTTTTATTTTATTTTTTATTTTTTGTTTTCTTGAAATTGGTTTCTTTTTATTTTTCAGTTTTAGGTGTTTCTCTCAGCTGCGTTAATTTTTGTAATTGAACAGTCGTTTTCCAAAACGCATTAACGAGAAAAAAGTGTTTTCGAGATAAACGAAAAAAACTTTTCCATTCAACAAATCATGCGCATTCGGTTTGAAACCTTTTTAACATAGTAGTTGGGACGACCCTCGATACACCAGGTCACATTGCGAAGTTTCAAACATTGTTACCTATCCACAATGGACTGAGAAAAAACAGCACTAATGCGTTTTGGAAAACAGATTGGGATTCTGATGCGTTTTGGAAAACAAATTCGGACTTAATGCGTTTTGGAAAACTCATTATTGAGATGAAAATGCATCATTACCCCAAAAAAAACAGAAAATAAGATTTTATAACTTCGTAACTAATCATTTATTATTAAAATCACAATCTTTGATGGGATCCCTTCACCCCTGGGGGGAGGGGGGATACAGGGGTCCACAATTTTGCCCACAATTGAAAAAAAATGATGAAACGTATCGATTTCTACTGATTTGAAGGCGCTGAGTTCGAATATGTAATCGGTTTTTTCAACCAACCCCTCTAAATGCTCTTACTGGCCCCCTTGATGAGGTCAAAATTCAAAAAAATGAAAAATAACGTGTGACCTGTCGTTCATGAGGTTTTTGAGGGCGCTGAGTTCGAGTATTTGCTTATTTTTTCAATTTGACCCTTCGGTGCCCTTCTAGCTCCCCAATTTTGGGAACGGGGGCTGAGAAATGAAAATCAGTGAAAATCAATATTCCACACGCAATTTCATTTTTCAGCCCCCTTTTTCCCAAAATTGGGGAGCTAGAAGGGCATCGAAGGGTCAAATTCAAAAAATAAGCAAATATTCGAACTTAGCACCCTCAAAAACCTCATAAACGACACGTCATATGACATTTTTCGAAGATATAAAGCTGCGCCGTGTCGATAATGCGTTTTGGAAAACAGATGTTGAATTTTGGGTTTCGCTTTATGCTGGATAACACAAAGTTCAAGTAGGTATTCAGGTAGGTAAGTGCTACATGTTGTGTAGTATGTTCTCCTGAACAATTTGCCTCAAAAAAACGATTTTCGAAAAAATGGTCGATAATGCGTTTTGGAAAACGACCCTTCAATTCATCTTGAGAGAAAACTTTTTTAAATTTGATTTTTTGGAATTTTCCTTCATACAGATTTTCTTTTCTTGAAAATTGTTGAGAGAAGAGAAAAATCAAAACTGCATCTTTGAAGGGTAAAAATATTGAAAATTTTCGATTGAGGTATATATTTTTCATTTTTTAAAACTTCATTAATATACTTAGTTGAAACGAAAATTTCTCATAAAAGATCATCACTTTCGAAAATTTTCCAATGTGAAGCTAATTATTTCAAGTAGATTTTCGATTTTGCTGCTATAGAGGAGGATGCTGTCTCATGCCTCTGTCTCTTTTTGGTTACGTCTCTGGCTGAGAAATCTACCTATTTGTTATTCTTTTTCGTTTTCGTATTATATTTTTTCATATTTAAGAGAATTTTTTTCCTAATCTATCAGTAATTTTATTTTTGAACTTGAAACGAAGTATTTCACTATTGTCTTTTTCACCTACCTATGAATTTAAAAGATTTTTCGACTGACATCACAGGTTTTTATCCTTAAGTACTTGTATAAAAAACTGTAAAATTCGCCAAACTCCCTGCAAAATGCAAAACGCGAAAAAAATATAAATAATGGATTAGGTATAATATCGGCCTGAAAAATTGTAATTTTAAAATCACGCATAGAAATTACGCTTTTAATAAATGATATCGTATACCTAACACGTGTTTTAGCCGATATAATGATAACGGAATAAGGCGTGAATGGATTCTTTGATTAATAGTCACTTAACACTGGACAATTGACCTATCATCGTAAAAGCTCGTCCGTAATTTAAGCATTCGTTCGTCATAAAACATGAAACGAACATTTGCCGATGGAATGCGGTGCTGGAAACATTATGAAATGTCTTTTCGAACCTCAATAGAGGTTATTCTTTCAATCGTAAATTCTTTCAATTTGGTAATATGTAATTTCGCTCGATTGCTTTATAACGAGAAAAGTGGAAAAAAAATTCAATAAAGTTTTTCTTATATTTTCCATCTCTGTTTGGCAGAGATTCGGTAGCAGAATTTCGTTTTTAATATCATTCTACGAAATCCGTCAAAGTAATCTCGTCTTGGTACATCTTTCTTGCGGTTTTTCTTCTTTTTTTTTACGACCAACTCTAAAATAATTAACTATCGAGTTTTGTCAAAGCGAAAGTTTACTTTTTAAAAGTGAATTAAAACTTATACATCATATTTAGAGAAATTTCCGGGTTCACTTTTATTATATCTGCGCTATAACCGCGCTATATTGTTTCTAAAACAAGAATTTGTTTCGGTTTTCATTTCATTAAAAAAACACGGCGATCGAAGACGAGCGTCAGCGTCAGAAAGATGAACCGAAGGAGGAAAAAAAATAAGAAAGTTTTATTTCGAGACAAAACTTTTTGCAGCGCGAGTTTCAAAAGAAAGCTATTTTGAATAAAGGGGTGTCGTAATCATTAAGAAATAGCAAAAAAGGGGAGATTTTCTAAAAACATCAACACCGAAGTCCCGAAAAAAAAAGTTAGTTGCCCGTTCGGTAAAGTATGCGTATTACGGAAACACGTCACGTAAGCACTACATTCTAATATAGCATCAGCAGCTATACCAGGGTATCTTAAATTTATCCATTTTTTTCTCCTTTCTCCTTAACAAGTACGATTTCAGCGTGGTGTTTGCCCAAAAAAAAGGATTAGGTTAACTTGAAATTATGATACCGAGTCTCTTGAACTTGAACGTTGAAGTTTTCAAAGTTGCCGGGATGATGTTGGATTTGGTAATAAATGTCAAAGCAACGATGCCTTCGTAATTTTCTAATAAAGTGGATTTTCGCTTGTTATTCGAGGCGAGTTATTAGAATGTGATTATTTTGTCGAATATGTACGTTGATGGAATTTTTCATTCGAGATGGTAAATTTACTTCGGTATTGTTATCGTTTTGTGTACGAAAAATAGGCCGAAAAAAATCCAGATGAGGTTCTTTCTCATTTTTATACGTAGGCTGTAATTTTTTGGTTTGTTTTTCTTTGTTCGCGTGTAATATATTGCGCCTGTATTCGTTTTAAAAATACCAAAGAATTGAATTTTCTCACTTTTCATTAGCGATAAATCTTTTTTCTTTATTCTTGGCTGGGCTAGGTCGGGAGATAATTTAGTAGAGTAAAATGAACCTACGTGAGGTTGTGCAGGATATTTGGGGAATTTATTTTACGTAATTTACCCTGGAAAAATTTCATCGTATGGTTTATTTTGTGTGCTTATGGTATGGTTTGTGATAATATCACATACGAGGTCTTATATAGCGATAAACTTATTATATTTGAGATTCTCATAAGTTTTTGGTCTGATATATTTCAAGATAGCCATAACTACTTCATTTTCGTCGTCGATATTGTCGATTTAATTCATTTCCCATGCCGCTTGTCTCGACTGCAATGGTTAAATAAACCGAAATAAATGATTCCGCTCGGATTGATGCGAAAGTTGGTTGGTTTGGTGGAAGAAAAAAAAACACGACAACTTCATAGACCACGTAGGATTGAGAACCAATGCAATGCGTAATATAAAACGTTGTAAGGGGGAAAGATGTCACCGTTTTTAAAAGATACGTGTGTAACACCCTTAACAGTAACGTATTCGCAACCATTTTAACACGTAGGTCTATATTGTACACCGTCACTTTGAAATGTTTCGGGAATAGTCTGAAAAATGCATATTACGATCACCATTTCTTTTTTAGTGCAGTCTGCTATTACGTTTGCAGCGTGCGTTTGCTAATGTCAGACTTAAATTGCGTTTTCCGTCGCTGTCAATTTCGTTGCTTTTTTTCTCTCGCTCACGCCGCCTGCTGCTTCGAAAAAAGGATACAGAAGAATTTGTACGTGTCAGTTGTGCAAACGGTTGTAAATTGTATTGGCGATGGCGAAGCCGATGATGAAAATGCTACACCGCACGTTACCCGAACATTGACTTTATTTTTATTAAAAAAAAAAAAAGCGAAAAGAATATGTTTCGTTTTCAAGTGTCGTTTTTTTTTGCGATAATTATTGCGCGAGTTTGGTAGGAAATGGGCAGAAACTGAAGGAAGATTTTTCCAGATAAAAGAAACGTAGAATGTATTTGTAAGTTTGGCGTGTATTCTTTTAATAGAAATTTCAGCTGTCCTGGTTGATGTTTCGATTTTTCACGAAGTTTTGAGAGTTCAAAAACGTCATATTTTTCAACGGTAATGTATATTTTTTTGAAATTAACTATTTTGCAATAAAATTGGTGAAAATTAGTGATCCGCTTAATATCGACCTTTCAGAACCTATTCTTTCCATTTTCAGTCATTCCGGAGCTTTCAGTAGGATTTTTGGGGTTTCCTCCAGCGTTTTCGAATTTTTCCAGGAAGTGTAAAATCAATTCCAGATTCCAATTAAGCATTCTTTCAAATACCTCAACGAGAAAATTTACGCTAGTTGTATTTTCCTAGAGGACCACAAAACTGTATTAGTCAAAAATCATTTTTGTTTTTTTTTTTGTTTAAAAAAAAAATGACTGAAAAATAAGGAATTTCCCCAGAAGTTGAAAACTCCTCACAAAAATTGTGAGAATTTTCCAGAAATTATTGGTAATTTTTAGGATTTTCCGGAAGTTGGGAATATTAATAAAATTATTAAAAATTCTCTAGAAATTGGGAATTTTTCAGAAATTATCGGCTGTTAATCATATTAATTGTGCTAAATTGTATTTGTTGAAGTGGTATATATAAACAATCGATTCTGATACTTACTTGAACTAGAATCTTCAATCTGTTTGTCATAATTTGTTGCAAGCTTTTAGAAATTGGAAATTTCTCTGAAATTGGGAATTTCTCTGAAATTGGGAATTTCTCTGAAATTGGGAATTTCTCTGAAATTGGGAATTTCTCTGAAATTGGGAATTTCTCTGAAATTGGGAATTTCTCTGAAATTGGGAATTTCTCTGAAATTGGGAATTTCTCTGAAATTGGGAATTTCTCTGAAATTGGGAATTTTCTCTGAAATTGGGAATTTCTCTGAAATTGGGAATTTCTCTGAAATTGGGAATTTCTCTGAAATTGGGAATTTCTCTGAAATTGGGAATTTTCTCTGAAATTGGGAATTTCTCTGAAATTGGGAATTTCTCTGAAATTGGGAATTTCTCTGAAATTGGGAATTTCTCTGAAATTGGGAATTTCTCTGAAATTGGGAATTTCTCTGAAATTGGGAATTTCTCTGAAATTGGGAATTTCTCTGAAATTGGGAATTTCTCTGAAATTGGGAATTTCTCTGAAATTGGGAATTTCTCTGAAATTGGGAATTTCTCTGAAATTGGGAATTTCTCTGAAATTGGGAATTTCTCTGAAATTGGGAATTTCTCTGAAATTGGGAATTTCTCTGAAATTGGGAATTTCTCTGAAATTGGGAATTTCTCTGAAATTGGGAATTTCTCTGAAATTGGGAATTTCTCTGAAATTGGGAATTTCTCTGAAATTGGGAATTTCTATGAAATTGGGAATTTCTATGAAATTGGGAATTTCTATGAAATTGGGAATTTCTATGAAATTGGGAATTTCTATGAAATTGGGAATTTCTATGAAATTGGGAATTTCTATGAAATTGGGAATTTCTATGAAATTGGGAATTTCTATGAAATTGGGAATTTCTATGAAATTGGGAATTTCTATGAAATTGGGAATTTCTATGAAATTGGGAATTTCTATGAAATTGGGAATTTCTATGAAATTGGGAATTTCTATGAAATTGGGAATTTCTATGAAATTGGGAATTTCTATGAAATTGGGAATTTCTATGAAATTGGGAATTTCTATGAAATTGGGAATTTCTATGAAATTGGGAATTTCTCTGAAATTATTGGAATTTTGCCAGACATCATGGGAAATTTTCGGGATTTTCCAAAAATTAAAAATTGAATTGCAATTTTTGGATGTTTTATTGGAATTTTTACCAATTTTCCCAGAAATTGTGAATTCCACAAAATTTAAAATTTTCCAAAAATTGTAGGAATTTTCCAGATTTTTCAGAAATTATTGGAAATTCCCAGGAATTGAGAATTTCCTCAGAAGTTGAAAACTTCTCAGAAATTGTGGTCATTTTCCAAATTTTTTAGAAATTGGGAAGTTCCCAAAAACTATTGGCAATTTTTAGGATTTTCCGGAAATTGGAAATTATACTGAAATAGTCGAGAATTCTCTAGAAATTGGGAATTGTTCAGAAATTATTGGAAATTCGCCAAGATTATTAGGAATTTTCAAGATTTTCCAGAAACTAGGAATTTAAATGAAATTTTTGGGAATTTTGCCGGGAATTGTAAATTCTGCAAAAATGGGAAATTTTCCAAAAATTGTAGGAATTTCCCAGATTTTTCAGAAATAAGGAATTTTAAAGAATTATTGGGAATTCCTAAGAATTGGGAATTTTTTCAGACATTGAGAACTGCTCAGTAATTGTGGGAATTTTCCAGATTTTTTAGAAACTGGGAAGTTCCCAAAAATTATTGGTAATTTTCAGGATTTTCCGGAAATTGGGAATTATACTGAAATTATCAAGAATTCTCTAGAAATTGGGAATTTCTCAAAAATTATTGGAAATTCTCTGACATTTTTGGAAATTTTCCAAATTTTCCAGAAACTAGAAATTTTATTGAAATTTTTGAAAATTTTCCCAGAAGTAGGAAATTTTCCAGAAATTGTAGGAATTTCCCAGATTTTCCAGAAATAAGCAATTTTAAAGAATTATTAGGAATTCCCAGAAATTGGGAATTTTCTCAGATGTTGAAAATTTCTTAAAAATTGGGAATTTTCTGGACAATATTAGCAAAAATGGTCCGAAATTCAAAGAAAATATACGGTTGGATTTGTTTTCGCGAGTCGAATCCAACCGTTGGAAATTTTCCCAGATGAATGGAAATTCCCCAGAAATTGAAAATTTTTTAGAAATAGGGAATTTCCCAAAACAAGTATAGTCTCTAGAAATTGTAAAAATGTTTCAGATTTTCCTGATATTGGAAATTCCTCAGAAAGCGGGAATTCCCCATAAGTTGGGAAGTTCTCAGAAATCAATGGCAATTTTCCGGATTTCCTTAGAAGAAATTTGATGTGACTATTCAACAATAGATTTGAGAATCGGAGAATTATTGGATCTGATTATCGGGTCTGATTATCCGACAACACAACTAAGAAATAGAGAATTAGATTAGACTAGCAAACAACCAACGGTGCCCCAAAAAATAAATATTTCCACCAAAAATTTAAAAAAAATCAATTTTGATAGGAAATCTTATCACAAATTCAAAGAAGTTAATTTCAATGCTGAATAATTCACTTTAACTGAACGTGACTACTCTCTCATTTCGAATCAGTGAAAAATCACTGATAAACAGTCAGAATTGCAGCCCAGGAAAAATCAGTGATTTTTCACTGATTATTCAAAGAATTTCACAGATTTTTCAGTGAATTTCATAAATATCACTGAGTTTTCAGTGAATTTTCACTGATTTCCATTGATTTTCTTTCACTGATTTTTCTTCAGTGAAAAAATTTTCACTGATTTTCTCCTGTGCTGCAATTCTGACTGTTTCTCAGTGATTTTCGGTAATTTTCACTGATTTATAATTGAGAGAGTAGTTGACATCGAATTTTACTATTTAAGATCGATCTTAAGGAAAAAATCAACTTGAACGATAATGGATAAAAATTTTAGTATACATATACCCAGACCCACCTATTCTTTACAAAAATTCTACCCTCGTTTAAATCAAAGTCAAACACCTCAAGTGATTCCCTCATAAACATACCTGTGATGATGTAATATTTACAAGCCCACTAAAATCCTTTTTTTCACTCTAACAAGTGTATTATATTCCTCTATTGGATTATTAAAAGAGTAATTAAATTTTCACGCTTGATTTGGTATACACAGGTAACCTGTGTTGTAGATTGATGTACTACGAGTCGAGGGTACTACGTAGTATATTACATAGGTTTAGAGGTAGAGGTACGTACAAAAAAGATAGATACCTTATTCAAAACACGTTTGTAAGTAAACAAAACGCATTGTTTTAAAATAGCCTTTCTTGTATCCCGATGGGGATAAATAGTCCATGAATAGTTGATCTGTTAACAGTGTTGCTGGCATTCACCTGTTCAAGCGTTTCCGTTCATTTTCTGTAATATCCATCACTTAATTCCTTTTAGAATGTTACGACTTACAACGTAGCCAACAGTGCCCCCGATGGTTTGCATAATTTACAAAAGGATCGTTTCTCCGTTAATTGAATACTTAATGTTGAAATACGCTAAAACGCGTGAATTTTACGTCGCGTCATCGTCGTCGTCGTCGTCGTGTTTAGCAATGTAACAAAATTCGACGCAGAACGTAGGGTAGTGAAATTTAGACAGTGACGTGGTATTTTAAAAGATGGTGTCGAGGTGATTTTATGGAATTGTTTTGATTACATATCTTTGAATGATTATAAAGATCTAGCTGTGTTCAAATTTTGAAAAATTGAAGAAAAAAAATTCAGTGGTATTCGTGTTGATATTTTTTCTCAAAAATGGTATCTCAAGTCCAACTGGGGTAAAATTTTGAACCGAAATAAAAAAACAAAAGTAGATCATAAAATAACCCATGTCCAAGATCAAAATTACCTCATCGCCCTGCAAAATATGAAAATTTGATCTAATGAACCAAAAAAGCTGGAATTTGGTATATACCCTATATTCGACCTCCCGAATCGATTGGAAACGGTTCCGAGACATTTTGGAGCCTCCAGAAAATTTTGGAATTTTCTAATACTGGAGAAAAGCCCATAAAAATGGTCAATATGAACTTTCGCATCTACAAATATAATGGCGAATTACCCATATTAGTGAGCTATTTGATCGATAAAGGCATAATTGTTCAAAATTCATAACTGCGGGTCATATTCATACTCCATTGAAAATTTCTGGAAAAAATTGAAAATTACCCCTATAACATACACATAAAGGTAAAAGGCTGAAAGTTGGTTGGTACTCTCGATTGGAAGCGGTTTCAAGATATTTCGGAGCTTTCAGAAAATTTTGGAATATTCCAGAATTGGAGAAAAACACATAAAAATGATCTGTATGAACTTTTAAAAAAATTGTACTTTAATCGATCAAATAGGTCACCAAAATCGGTAATTCGCCATTATAGGTGCTAAAGTTCAGATTGGCCATTTTTATGAGCTTTTCTCCAGTAGTGTTGGAAAATTCCAAAATTTTCTGGAGACTCCAAAACATCTCGAAACCATTTCCAATCGATTCGAAAGGTAAAAATAGGGTATACACCAAATTTTAGCTTTTTTCGTTGATTAGATTAAATTTTTATATCTTGTGGGGCTATGAGGTATTTTTGAAATTTCAAAAATTCGCCGAAATTCGAGAAATGAACTTTAACACCTCAAATTTAGGAAATGGGATTCTTTTATTATGTACTTTCGATTTATTAATTTTGTTTCGTTCCAAAATTTTACTGCGGATAGGCTCATTCCATGTGAACTGGAACAGACTTTGACCTTAGGTTTTTCGATTTTGTTCAAATTTTTTTTACGGGGTTCCTTCGATGGCCTAACAAAGGAATCATCGTCATTTTAATCCTAAACCATCACGAGGATGAGGCTGGCCCTCGTAATTTTCGTACAATTGGAATTTTTTGCAAAACGGCTCAACATTGAAGGCTCATATCTCGAGATTGATGAAGCCCAAGATGAATCTGTTGACACGATTTTGTAGAGAATTGAAAGGAGACTCAAAATTGATAATCTTATTTTGAAAAGTTCAAAGTTGAACTTTTGTAATGAAAGCTCAACTTTCATGATAGGTACAAAAGATGAAGACTACCATTTAAAAATCTGAAAAAATCACAGTGAGGAGAACTTTTTATGTGTTTTTCAATTAATTACTTTTTAAGATGAGATCATACCATTCCTCGGAAGCACAGGGGTCCTCAATTTCGATCGAAATTCAAAAAAATGAAAAAAGTAAGGTAATAAATCGATTTCTACTAATTCGAGGGTGCTGAGTTCGAATATGTGCTCAGCTTTCTCATCCGATCCCTCTGAACCTCCTATCAGTCCCCTTGATAAGGCCAGAATTCAAAAAATGAAAAATAACGTGTGACGTGTCGTTTGTTAGGTTTTTGAGGGCACGAAGTTTGAATATTTGCTTATTTTTTGGATTCGACACTTTAGTGCCCCCTAGCCAGGGGCGTATTAACCAATAGGCGGAGTAGGCGACGCCTAGGGCGCAAAATTTTTTTGGGGGGAGCATGATTTTTTTATGCTATAAATATTTTTAAAAAATTAGAAGTCGTGCAAAAAATTATCTCAGATGAAGCATGTTCGAATACAGATTGATTTTCCTCCAGTTTTGAACCTAAGAATATTTTTCAAATCTTAGCCCTCGCTTTGCTCGGGCATATAAATTCCTAACTTATATGCAAGAGGTGGGAATTGAGGATTTTGGTTCCTTTTAAATGTTGAAATATTGATTTATAAAATGAAGAAATTTCAACTTTTGGATGCCTTTTTTCAAAAATTTTCGCTCTCGCTTCCTCGCTTCGCTCGGGTTCGATGAATTCTCTTAATTCTTTCTTAAAACAAACGCCATCACTAACTCTCTGCTGCGAAACGCTCTTTTAGTTCTCAAATTTTCCGGTTCACCCTAAATACCCAGACGTTTGTGGTTTTACTTTCTTGTTTCTCGAAATAAATATTAAAAAATGTTACATGTGAATTCCCCCCCCCCCCTCATGTGTACCTTTGAATAATTTCAGCTTTGTCTTTGGAGAAAAAATGAGGGGCGTTTGCTTTTACCCTCGCTTAGAGTGTAAAAATTCGTAATACGCCTCTGCCCCCCTAGCCACCAATTTTTGAAAAAAACCATGTTTTTTAAAATTTTTTGGTAATTTGGGGGTCAGTATGAGGCACGAGGGAGACGGATCAATAAAGTAAGTTGATACTCGAGCTCAGCGCCCTCGAATTAGTAGAAATCGATGTATCATAGGTACGATATTTTCATTTTTTTGCATGAGTTTTCTCAAAATTAGAGGGCTAGGGACAAGGAGGTACTAAAAGGTTAGGCCCATATTTGAACTCAGCGTCATCAAATTAGTAGAAATCGATGTGTTATTTAACTTTTTTCATTTTTTTGAATTTTGACTAAAATTTAGGACCCCTACTATGCTTCCTAGGGGTGTTAAGATCCCATCTTGAAAAGTAATTAGTTGAAAAACACATAAAAAATTGTAGCCTTTAGCTGAACTTTTATCACAAAAGTTCAATTTTGAACTTTTGAAAATGTGATTATCAATTTTGGGTCTCCGTTCAATTCTCTACAAAACCTTGCCTACAGATTCATTTTGGACTAATAAATCCTAATTTTACGAAAATTACGATGGTCACCCTCTGAAGGATCAGGATCAAAATGATGGTGAATTCGAGGGGAACCTGTACAGTGGCGTCGCATCGGAAGGTGGGATACAAGAGGTGCATTGTACCCCCCCCATTCCGGCAAGGTGCAAACTATCATTTACACCCCCCCCCCCCATAATTTCATCAGATAGGGATTTTTGAAATATTAAAACGTGAAAATAGACATTTTTTGGGCATTAAAAACTCAATTTTTTCAAAGCTTCGTCCTCGCTTCGCTGAGGCATGGACAAAATCACAATTTTATGAATTATTTGAGTCAACAGTGCGAAAAAAGGTTCTTTTTTGCCCCTTCCCCTTCCCCCGAAAATCCTTCTGTTATTCCAAGTTTTTGTACTCACTTTGCACCCTCCCAAAAAAAAAGTTTCCGACACCACTGAACCAGTAAGAAATTTTTGAGCAAAATCGGAAGACCTATGGTCACCCTTCTCCTCCCTGAATGTTTCTGCCTTAAAGTACCCGAGCTCAAACAAAATAAATACCCAACCACATTGAATAATTATTGTTTATGTAAGTAAAGAAACGAACCGTCGAAACTACGCCACGATGAAAACATCGACGAAGTAATTCATTTCACTTCGGTACAATTAAGTTCGTAAACTCATACTTACCATTTGCTAAATGGAAAAAGGTCATATCGTTTTTTTTCTTTTTTTTCTTGTTTTTTTTTTTTAGTTGAATTGGCTTACTCACAATTCATATTTTTATGATTTCTCAAACGCAGACCAAAGTGAACCTCCAATCTAATAAAAAAACCAGCCTATGCCTTCTGTACAGTATAGCTTCGTGTACACATCTAGAAATTAGTTTCATCGGTAACGAGTATCTGCCTAGTTATACGTGCATGTGCGTCGGTCTACACAACATTTTTTTCCCTTCTTTTCTTTTTCTATCTTGGTTTTTTTAATGCGTGTACCGACAACAACGGTACGGATAGGGTAAAGTTATGATTGATGAGCGAGGTTCGACAGGATCAAACGCGAGATTTATGGTCGATTCAGTTTCCTATATACTATATGTTTTTACCACACCTCGCACGCAGCGACTTCTTAGATTGACTTTCTCATTTGAGTTTTTCGGCGCAGGCAGCGCGGCCCGAGCGGTGCGTTCTACACGTCGAAGAATAAACGGTGCACGATACGCGCACGTAATACCACGTTAGGCTGTAAAAATACTTGCCTTTCGGCGTTTGCCTACCTTAAATGTGGACTTTACGCGTACCGTGTGGGTCTTAAAGTATTCGTATTGGGATATTTTTATACATACTGTCGTTATTATACCAAATGTAATCCTCTCGACTGGAAAATTTTTATACTGGAACACGTATGGCCGACGTTTTACGACCGTTCGTTGGTAAGTTTGAACTTTTTAAGCTGTTATGAGAAAAACGTCGATTTGAGGTGGTCGTAAAAAAAGCCCAAAATCGCACTGCTGCGGCTTCGCCATCCCACCGAAGTGTTAATTTTCCAAAATTACCGAATTCTGGAGCGGGAGCCTTCGAGGGGTTCGTTTCATTTAAATATTGAGTGATTAAATAGGAAATGTGCGTATTACGCGTTGGAATTTTATATTCGATGGGTGAAAGAATAGATAGGGTGGAATAGGGTTAAGAATTAAACTCAGTATGGAATTTATATGCGAACAGTGATCGAGAGTCTTAAACGATATGCGCGTGTGAAATGCTAAAAATCCAAACGATCGAGTAATTTATTTTTCGTAAATATTTCAACCAGTCGCAGAGAGCATTTTGAAACTCGTAAACGAAAAATGACCGAAACGAGTCTTCTATGAAGTATTAATAGCGAACGAGCAGATGAATTTTTCAAACCGCGTCCGGCAAATTTTCAGCTTTTCTTTGTAATCTGTTTTCGTTATCGGTAAATTGTCGTTCTTGTGGAAGAAATTTCATCGGCGCGGCGGTTATTTTCAGTCCAGAAAGAAATTCGTCGTCGACGACGGTTTTTATTTTTCCGCCGAAATGGAAGAAAAACACGACGAAAAATTGCCGCTTATGAGATTTACCCAGATAGGCATTTCTCGATGCCGCCGTTGATAAGCTTATAGCCGAAAGTCATCGCAAAATGCTCCAGTTTAAGATATCGAGTCGAGTTTTCCAACCGAGAAATAAAACAACCTCGAATCTCGAATGCAATATGAGTTTCGCCGGGTTACGAAATTGTGATTTTTTCGAGTTTGAATTGCTAACCGAAAAGCAGAAACATCCTTGGAAATATATCTTGGGGAACTAGCAGGAAACCGCGGTATGTTGTTTTTTGCATTTAAAATTTAAATTATTCCATAAATTGCGGATCGTCGCGCAATTTAAATACGAATACGATTCGAAAAATAGCCATATCTGAGGAGATTTGACGCGTGCACATCCGACGTCGACTCAGCCGAGGTTTGCCTTCGCCATAATGCCGCTCTTTATTTATGTTCAGTCATTTGAAACTCCACTCGTTTGCTAAAAGTGCATTCGTCGATACTCCTTCTCGCCATCTTTTTCGCACATTAACATTTGTCGCTGTGCGGTGCTGTATACGCGCCCCGTGTGAATGGCTTTTTCTTCCTTTGCATTCTGGTATAAGCGACCACACGAGGCCACCACCGAAGTATTTTTCTTTTGTGTTCGTCTCATTGTTACAAAGTAACCCCATCGACTACGTTGAGGTTGTTTTGATCCTATGAAATAATTTGTCTGTTGGCCTGCTTCGGATGATGGAAAGAGTTGCATTGTTTAGTCGATATTTAAAAAATTCACCAAGCCGAACGAAGGAATGCGAAGGTGGGGTTTTTTAAAGTGATGCGACACTGCTGAGATGTGCTCAAGCTGGGGGTCACTAGGGAGATGCGTATGGTACCTGGAAGAGGTAATGTGGTCAGATTGATGGGTAATGCCGAGATAACGCTGGTTTCTTGAATGGAAATATGGATGATGAGATGGTCAAGTTCTCAGGCTCGTAGTTGTCGATTTGTCGTGTCGAGGGGGTTCATTTTATAGTTCAGTGAATTTTCATCTTGTTAATGTTTTTTTTCAAAAATTTCATTTTTTTTTTGAATTGAAGAAAAAGAATCAATCCAGATAGGTACCTCTTAAGAAAGAATGAAAATATCGATTTTGCAATTATTGGAGAACTTTTTGGGCGTTTTTTTTAAATTTCGAACATGGCAGATGAGATTTTTTGTTGATTTTATTTTTTATCGCCTGCATATTTTAATGTACTTAATCAAAGAGTGGTAAATTTGGTGGAAAAATATTTAAAAACTCGAAAACTTGACTCATTGATTTTATTTGGTTCCTTGTTGAAATGCCTACCTAATTTTTAGTAAATTGATGTTTCTTTCTCATACAGTTTTTAGTTGAATTTCATGATGTTATGAGTTTAAAAAAAAGAAAACTTTTTTTTTGTAGGTTTTTGGTTTAGGTGTTCGGGTGAAGATCCAGAGATTCGGAAATAAGGAACACCCCCCTCACCCTGGTTGAAAGCCCTAGCGGACCCAGAGAACTTGAGCAACTGCCCCACATCAATTTTTTCTAAGATGGAAAGTTTTTCAAATTGCATTTTACTTTTCTCATCAAACGTATTAAATTTTTTTTTCTCAATCGATTTTTCTCATTTTTCCCTCTTCCATTTTCGTCCAATATTCAAGTGCGAAGTGTGAAGGAAATTAAAGAGAAATGGGGAATTTTCGTATCGAATACTTATATTGAATATGGGTTTTCTTCGGATCACTTTTCATTTTTTCCCTTTCCACCGGAAAATTGTTTTGAGACGAGATGGTAGGGGAAAGAAGGGAAATGGAAAAATTTTGAAAATGCGATTTCTCTTCTTTTGTCGAGTACATCTAGTATGGATTTCATTTTCCTGTTTTCCCCTTAAATTATTTTCCACATGCATTAGAATCAGTAAAATCTATTCTTCAGTGAAAGAGGAAAAGAGGAAGAGTGAGGGAAATTTTTTTCAATTTTTTATGGCACAAACCTTGTTTTTTTTTCTATTTTAATTCACACCTTTCTTTGAGACAATCGAAAAAAATGGCATAATAAATTTCATGCTCCCCCTTTAAAATATTGTCTAGTTTCACACCTGTAGGTGTTTGAAGATTACGGAATTGGCAAGGATTTTTTTTAATGAAATGTTAATAGAATGAATATCACAAGTCCAAATTTTGGAAGAGGGACATGACAAAATTGCAGTTTTTTTCGAAAAAATCAGATTTGAGTAGAAAAAATTTAATAAAGTATGGACTTTTTTCAGAAAATTTGGATCGGTGGTCAACAAATTTGGAATAATTTATTGTATTTTGAGTTTGAAAATATGAAAAAGCAACATAACATGAATCGATAATTTTCTGTTTTATTCGGTCCTCTTTTTTCCTTCTTGCTAACAACTTCAGTTCATTCTTTGAAAATCATCGAGGGAACTGAATAATGAATAGTTTTAATTTCAAAATTTAAATCACAAAATTTATCCTCTTGGAAATCCAATTTTCCTTATTCTTCATACTCAAAAAGTATTTTTTTGGTAATTTTTTTGAAAAAAATCATGTTTTACCTACTGATGAAATATTGAAATTTTGAATCTGGATATTTCAATAAAAAGCCCTGTGAAATGTACACACGTGAACCTGGATATAGAAACCACCCTTTTAGGTCATAAATTGGTTTTTGAGTTGAGGTTCCTCCTTGATACTACTCCTTCTGAAAAGCTCAAAATCGGTGTCAAATAAAAAACCAATTTTTGACCCCTAAATGTGGTTTCTATATCCAGGCTCATATAAATATATTACATTTTGATGTACTAACGATTATAAAGTTTTAAGCTTTGAAAATCAGGAAAGATCTGAAATTATTGGAATAGGAGAATGATTAAAAAGCTTGGAATTTTAGAATTTTAGGTTTTTAGACTCTGAAAAAATGCGATATTTATTTATTTATTTATTCATTTTAAATTAGGTCATTAAGTAATTTAAAACTTAATATTATTGAAGAAATACGTACGTTTCTACATTTTTCGTATCTTCCAGTCCTTTGAAAATCGTGTTGAGATGCTATAGCAGGTTGTCTAACCGTCCTGATAAGTCAAGCTGGTCCTGATAAATCAAGCTTTTTTCAAAAAGATCATGCGGGTCCTGAAAAGTCGAGCTTTTTGACTAATTTACTCTAATTTACTCAAAAGGTCAAGCTTTTTTCAAAAATCAAAAAAAAGCTTCCATTTAGGTACCCTTAATAAATATATTTTTTTTAAAGTTGAAAAAATCAAGTTTTTCAGTTCATATTTAATTTGGGGCTCCATTTTTTTAAAATCATCAATTTTTTAAATCTTAAGCACACAGACGTGTAGCGGGGGGGGGGGTGTAACAGCTCCAGGCACACAGACGCATAGAATTTTTTTTTGGGGTGATCCTCAAAAAAGTCATGTAAAAAGGTCAAGCTAAGTCAAGCTTTTTGCTCAACAGATTTTGTTAGACACCTTGTATAGTTCAATAAAACTTATAAAATGTGGAACAATAGCTTACATTTTGATTTTGACATTTCAGTGAAAAGTCGTCAAATGTTTTTTCTTCAATGACCTATCTCAATTGTAAATAAAGTTCTGACTCAATAATGAGCAGGCAACTGGATCGTCGATTTTTTATTGACAATATATTTCTACGTACCTATGGTTGCTTTCGAAGTGTTTTCTTGAGTTTTGAAAAAATTTTGAAAATCGTAGGCCTAATAAAATTCTTTTATTTTTTTAGCATTCAAGTATTCTAGCGACATTCTCGCAAGAAAAGCCCAACTTGAATTGTTCCTCTGTTTTTGTCAGCATCTCCAGGAGGGGAGAGCTGCTGTTGATTATTTTTTTGGTAAAAATATTCCATAATTTTTTACTAAAAAAAATGCGTAAAAAAGTGATTTTCCAAAAGGGAGAATTCTTGTAAAGTAAAGTCCAATGATATTGTTGGATAAAATTTCTGGTCGCTTCAAAACGTCTCAAAACCACTTCCCACCGGTTCGGGAGGTCGAAAATAGGTTATATACCAAGTTTCAGCTTTTTACCCAAGTACATATGTGCAAGATGGATATTTTAGAATTTTTTCTAGAAAAATATCCTGCCCAAAAATGCGAATTTGAACTCAAAGTTGTGAATTTCCGTAAATTGTGCTTTAATCGATCAACTGGAAAATTCCAAAATTTTCTGGTCGCTTCGAAACGTCTCGAAATGGCTTCCAATCGATTCGGTAGGTCGTAAATAGGGTATAATACCAAATTTAATTTTATTTTGTTGATTAGATCAAATTTTCATATTTCGCAGGGCGGAGGTAATTTTGAAATTTCAAAAATTCGCCAAAAATCGATAAATGAACTTCAGTACCTGACATTTTGGGTTCAAGGTCCTGTTATGATGTACTTCCGATTTTTTTTTTGTTTGGGCTCAAAATTTTACTTTGAGTTGGGATATTTCCCTTGTAAGATAATTCTTAATAAAAAATTTTCTAATACGATTGATCAGATCTCAAGACTAATTTCAAAGAATAAGTAAAATTCTAATGAATATGGTAAAGTTTTTAGCTGATCGTTTCAAAGAGTTGACTAAATTTTTATGTCCCTACCATTCAATTTTTGAAAAGTTTCAGTAGCTCTAATATCTACTTAGGTATCCCAATTACACATTTTTTCCCATGCATATTTTCCATTCGAAAAAATTCGCATTAGAAGATTACGAAATTAATTCGTGAAAAAAGCTGCTTATCAAGAAAAATCGTCAATTTTTATATTTCGGATGGTACGCGTATCCATTTACGTTACGATCAGAAAGTAATTCTTGCGACGATAATATTTTTAATAATGACGCATTCGCTGTGATAATACTCGATCGGATAAAATACGTCGGAAAGCTGTTAGTTACTAAGACGACCGAATATAAACATTCCTATAATAAACATGATTTGAATTGTAATAAAAATTCGACTACTCATTAGAATTTTTTGATCGAATGAATAAAAGCGGCGTTGAAACGTTGGCAAATGTTCATTGTTATTCGTGTAAAGATAACGTGAGAAAATTTCTACCAGCTACGTGCGACTTTCCTAATAAGACATTTAAAGGTCAAGTTTTTCGGCGAGTTGAAATTACGTGGTTGGTTTTTTCGAAGAAATACATTTTATTCAAAAGGGATTGAGGTTTTATAACCGAGTTCATTTTTATTTTAGAGAAAGAAAAACGATATTTTGCGGTTGAACTTGAAACAAATGTGGGTTATTTTTCAGTAAGCCAGGTTTTGAAAATCGTCACTTTGTACCTTCTAGTTCTATACACAGTATCAACTGATCATCTCATTTGATCGATGAACCAGTTTAGCAAAACTAAGCCAAAGTAAATATTCTGTATAGAGGTCTCCCAGCACGTCGTCGAGCCGAAAAAAAGGCTTGAAAGACCACATCTATTCACTCACACCGCTAATTATCAATCTCACCTACAAGTTGACGTATTGTTAAACGACTGTGAAAGTGTAGCTCGTTTATATGGTTCGAATTATTGTTAAATGTCATTAGTGAAATTAAGAAGATATTCAACGCGGATGATCGTTACCCATCGGATCTTTTTTTCTAAATTACCTACCGCCCGCTTCATTAAAAACCGTAACGTATAACTCGTTAAACGAAACATTTTTAATATCTCGTCCGCCAGTCTACATATAAACGGTTTTTAAATTGTTCTTCGATGTACGAAGCATTGAAAATATGTCCTACTTCGAAGTCCTTTAAAATTTTAAACACATACGAGCCAGTGTGTTTGAAAATGGCGAAGTAGGTGCGCGCGAATTTTCAAGCCGTATTATCAATTAGGTCGTAATTTGGAATTAGTCATCTGTAGAGTCATTATTAAAATTGGTTAATCAAACGTGATACAAGTTGACGATGAATCGTTCGAATAAATTGTATTCGTTGTGTTTGGCTGGCTGAAAAGCAACGAACAGGCTGTGCGTTTATTATTCGGGTTAATTATCAATTTTATACCATGTTGGTAAAAATAATAGATAGGCACCTTATTGGTTATAGTCCCTGCGGTTAGCATGAAAAAACGGGGGCATACTGCACTTTTTGAACACAGGTTGAAATGTGGTTTTTATTTTAGTATGACTCAAAAGAAAATTTTCGAGAAGTGGAGACGTCAAAAATTTCCCTTAGGAGTGGTGGGAGGGGGAGTTTTAGGGAGGGTTTTACCCCTATTCTTTCACATGAAGAGGTTGGGGTAAATTTGGTGTCATTTTCATATAATTCGACCCTCCTGAACTCGAATCTGCGATTAGTTTTCCGATCTGAAGCGTAGAATTCGCACAATCGTATGATTTGTGTCGCGAAAAGAGGCCAATTTTCAGGAAAAAGAGGTAAAATTGCGATTTTTTCATCTTGAGACGAGTGATGTGGTTCAAGTAAGGTTTGAAACCAGTTTTATACATAATTCGAACCTTCTGAATTCGAATTTGTTATTGGTTTCCCCATAGGAAGTGAAATAGCTTCTTGATCGTCGATTTTCGGTAGTGAAAAACAGCCAATTTTCGCTAAAATTGACTCGAATTCGCTATTTCCCATCTTCTCAACCCAATACCTCGAACCAATCCTGGTATGAAACCATTTTTAGACATAATTCGAACCTCCTGAACACGATTTTTTTATTAGTTTCCCGAATGGTTGGCAAAAATAAAAACTGACCACTCGTTGTATTAAACCCGTGCAGTTGAATTTTCCACGGCGCTCTCGTGGAAAGTACGGCGTTCACGGGCCAATCGATTTTACACATAGAAAATACGAAAAAAAAAAACCTTCACTTTCGTTAAAACTATAGAAAGTTGTAAGTGATTAGTTGAGAATGTTCCAAACATTTTTTTAGGTCCATGCGACTTGAAGGGGCTGGATCAATTTTTTTTACAAAAAGTCCCTACTTTGAGAAGCCGTGGCTCAGCCCCCTGGACTCCCAAGAAGCTAAAAATTTTGTTGATGCTTTCTCTGGGTTCAAAAAGTTTGAATTGGACAAAAAAATGATTTTATACCACAATTGGGAGGACCCGTAGTGTATGGAAAAATTAAAAATCGCAATTTCATGTCAGTTTTGGTGAAAATTTGGCGTTTTACACTTCACTAATTTCACGATTGAGAGAATTTTCCACTTCCAATCGGGAAACTAATCATAAATTCGTGTTTAGGAGGTTCGAATTACGTATAAAAATGGTTTCATACCAGGATTGGTTCGAGGTATTGGGTTGAGAAGATGGGAAATTGCGAATTCGAGTCAATTTTAGCGAAAATTGGCTGTTTTTCACTACCGAAAATCGACGATCAAGAAGCTATTTCACTTTCTATGGGGAAACCAATAACAAATTCGAATTCAGAAGGTTCGAATTATGTATAAAACTGGTTTCAAACCTTACTTGAACCACATCACTCGTCTCAAGATGAAAAAATCGCAATTTTACCACTTTTTCCTGAAAATTGGCCTCTTTTCGCGACACAAATCATACGATTGTGCGAATTCTACGCTTCAGATCGGAAAACTAATCGCAGATTCGAGTTCAGGAGGGTCAAATTATATGAAAATGACACCAAATTTACCCCAACCCCTTCATGAGAAAGAATAGGGATAAAACCCTCCCTAAAACTCCCCCTCCCTCCACTCCTAAGGGAAATTTTTGACGTTTCCACTTCTCGAAAATTTTCTTTTGGGTCATACTAAAATAAAAACCACATTTCAACCTGTGTTCAAAAAGTGCAGTATGCCCGAGCTAACCGCAGGGACTATTATTACCTCCACCTTCTTACAATATTATTTTGAAAATGATAAAAAAATCAACGAATTGCTCATTAAATAAATGAATTTTCTCCCTCGATTCGTTCTCAAGAAAGTATTCACCTCGATATGGAATTTCCCGCTTGTCAAATAATATTACACAACAAAAAAATGATGAAATTTTGAAAACCCAATGCGCGAAAACTTTCGTATTGTAGTTTTCTCATACGTATAAGTATGACTATATACTTCAGCAATATATTTCGTTCAGACTCGTCTTTTTTCCTTCCAGCACATCTTTCGACATATAGGTGCTTTGACGTGTAACCCCTTTTGTGGTTATAATATACTGAAAGAAGTTAGAATAGAAAATCTGAATTGAAGTGCTTTTCAATGTCTTCAATGCATCCCACCGCACATGAACATCGCATCTTTACGAAATTCGTAATCAACCCCCTGCCACGTTTACCACCACCTGTTTCGAATTTGCACCCTAGCTCGATCCGGCGCCGCGTTTCAGATATTAATGAATTATTGCTGTATGACATAAATCTTTCAAAAAGTTTTCAAAATTCGCGCCTTTCCGGGAAACTGAGTTTTTCCTTCTTTTTTGAGGGGGAGGGGGTGTCTTAAACGATGAGGTTACGATTTTCCGAGCATAAACGTATTTTTTTCAAGTAAAATGTTATTTAATTTTCGATATATCTTTTCTTACGTGTTATTTTAATGTTTTTTTTACGTTTTTGTTTTTTTTTACAGAATTTCGAGGGGAGAATGGAGTCTATTTGTAGCGTCACGAATGATTGAATTCGTTTTGTTTCCGGTTCGTGAAGGTAAGATTTTCTTCATGTTTTAATGTAGGTAAGTAAGTAGGCTAAGTACCTATCTAAGTAATCGAATTTAGTTTATTTAAAGTACCTACATATACGCCCTAAGTAATGTGTTTTTTTGGAAGAAAGAAAGAAGTGTAAAAGGGAAAGGAATAATTTATCTTGTAGGTACTTACTTATACTTATCACTTAATTATTCATTTGTCTTTTTTTTAATTCACTCTTGAGAATTCTCTTTTTTTTCGTAATATCAAACTCAAAGCTGAACCGAATGAAGAGTAGAGGAGGAGCTCCTTCCTAATATTAGTTTTAGTCGTGGAAAATCAGATTTTTGAAGGAAAATTTTTGAAAGTGATGAGCTGATGACGATTTTTTGTGGGGGGGGGATTATCATTTTGAGTGGGAAAAAATGAGAATAATCGTACTTTGAATCAAAAAGAAATATTTCATTTGCAGGGTGTCTAATTTCTAGAAAACCTGGAAAAGTCTGAGGATTTTGGAATTTTCGCTGAAATTTTGTAAAAATCCAAAAGAAAGATAAATGATCTAGAAAAGTGTTTTTTTGCTCATTTTATTATCAATTTTTCAAAAAAAATTACCCTCATTTCGCTTGAGTCAAATGATTACATTTCTTTCAATTTTTTTGTTCATCAAGTACATAACTCGAAAAAACTACCCTCTTCTCCTTTCTTCATGAATATGTAAAAGGTCTAATTTCGAAAAATTGGTCTGGAAAACCTGGAAAAGTCCGGGAAAATCATTTCTGAAATATTGTGGACACCCTGATTTGTGTCAGAAATGTTAGGAAATATAAAATAAACGAAATTAACTGAAAAATTAGTTGAATTTAACGATTTTTTCTAATTTTCTTCGAGTTCTCAGTGAATTTTGGTGATTTTTTTGGTGACATTTTGCCACAAATTTCTGTGTGTTGTAATATTGTGAGGCAGAGGTGAAGTGAAAAAATTTAATTCAGTTTGGTGAAATTTAAAAAAAAGTTATATGATTGAAATGCTTCCATTACAATTTTTTTCAAAATCTTGAAAAATGAAAATAGGTAATTCTTAAATTCTTGAAAGATATGAAACTCATTTAAAATGGCGTTCTAATTTCAAGTTGATGAAAGGAATTTAAAATAAATTTTTATAATCAGGTGAAGCAATCTAGTAAAATATCGAATTTATCATTACTCATTAAAATGCCATACAAATTAGTTTCAATATTTTTTTGAAAATATTGCGAAAATTAGTGAAATTCAACTAAAATTGTATGAAAAAAATATAAAAATTACTTTCTTTTTAAAATTGTTAAATTTTCATAAAAATTGGTAAAATTGACATAAGCTTCTAACTGAATTAAATTCTCCAAGATGCTCCAAGACTTTATTAAAATTTTTTCAAAATAAAATGAATAATAAAAAAAATTATAGATTGCAATTTTATGCAAAATTTACAAATATTCAGTTTTTATCAACAACTTTTGCTGCACTATAAACTACTATTGATACTTTTTTAATGACATTTTGAATAATTTTCAAAGCCAATTGTAACAAAATTCCATGTTTCCAACATTTAAAAAAATAATTTATTCAATTTTTGGTATAAGTTCAACAATTGTGATGTTTTTTATGATTTTTGCAACTTTTTAAACAATTGATATTTCGAGCTGTCGAATGATAATTAAATGATTCGTTCAGCTTTAAACAATCTTAAAATCATTTTCAAAACGTTTCAGTTTTAAACATTTCCGATGTCATTTTAAATGATTAAAAAGTTTTTATTACATATTTAAACATTTGAGAGGATTTTTATATAGTTTTATAAAAATTGTTACCTTATTTAGTGTTTTTAAAGCTCATCATATAGCTCAAATGAATCGTAGTTGACTTTGTAAATGAGGAAAACAGATTATTAATTCAAAGTTGTCGACTCAAATAATCTCTTTATTTTGGAAGGACGGCTGCGGCTCAGACTACAGAGTCAAACTGCTTATTTCATCCTCAAATTTTCTCTTTCATACTTCGGGATTTTACCATCCTATGTCAAATAAAAGTTTCTATGAAATTTCATTTTTTTGAAAAAATCGTTTTTTAGGGTCGGGTTGAATTTTCAGTCGAAAAAATTAGGTTGCAGGCGAAAATTTTTCATCCTTAATAATTTCGTTTCGAATAGAAAAAATCTTTTCATTGGAAAATTTTTGATATCTTCCTCTTCAATAAACCAATTTTAATTTGTCTCTGATTGCTTTCACAATATTTTGAACCATGAATCTTATTTTTCTCTTTAAAAATGCATTTTTGGCCATTTTAAAAATGGAAGAGGGTAAACTGTCCTCTTCTCTTCATTAATTTCAGCTTAGTTTTTATTTTTAGAACATTTTTCATAACTTTTACAGCAAATTAAGTAATTGTATTTCTGCTACCCTGAAATCATTTTTGATTTTTTTTTACAATATGATTATTTTAAACTTCAATTATTAATATTTTCTACCCCCCAAAAAACAAAAAAATTCAATTAAAAAATCCAATCGTGTAATTTTTTTATTTTTTATTCAAAAACCAATCAAATTCCACTATTTGGAGTCAAATCAAAAATCTATCTAGAAAAAATTACAATTACGAATAATTTCCAATGAATTTAAGACACGATGTTGAATAAGTTGCCTATCCAAACCGCCTGATTTTTTTTACCTTCTTCGATTCCTTCATTCGCCAAAATATGCAATTCATTCAACATTACACAAAAATTAAGGTCAATGAATTCCAACCGAACGTTCGACGCGGATGAAGATTGGTGGGCGGGAATACTATGAAAATAATTCGTTTGTTTTGATTTTTTCGAAAACATCGGAAAATGCATCCGATTGAAATATTTCGATGTTTGCGTTGCCCTTTTTAGCGTAAAATAAAACGCATCGATGTGATAAACGTTTAACGAGAGAATTTCACGTACTTTTTCGATTGTAGGTTCGGGGAACAAAAAATTACTTCAAATTGTAGAGAATTTTATCACGCTTCGACGATCATGTAAATTAAAACGTGGAAATTGCTCGTACAGCATTCGCCAATACGTTCGTTATTATTAATAAATATCTGGATCAGAATTACAAACGAACTGGGTTCTGGAAAAAAATTTCAACTCCCCTTTGGACAAATATGACTGTAAAAAAAAAACACACAAAAATGTTTACAAAAAGCTCTAAAGCTTAAAGCTAATTATATTCTTCTGGCAATGGTAATCGTAATATTAGAAAATTATCCTTGATTGAAAATTGCACACCATTATTTTTATGATTAGAAAACTTGCCATTTGAGCTCGGAGAATTGGTCGTTTTTGTCAACACCCGGTATAAGAGTTGTCTATTAACTCCAAATACAAAAAAAAAAAGATTGAAAATTGAAAAATTATCAACGTTTTGAAATTTTAATTTCCTCGACTCAAATATCAAAAAAGTTGAAAAAATTATTGAAAATTGGAAAAATTCACAATTTCTTCAATTGTTTACAAAAAAAATCGGTGTAATTTTAATAAATTTTGAGCTTTGTTCCTTGAGATTTGTTGTGTTATGAAAACACGAATTTTCACCCACCGGAAAATGAAGGAGCTGAAATTTGATGAGATCACAAAAGGATCGAAGAAATTTAAAAAAAAAATTCATCTCAGTAAATAAGTTAATGTGGATGTGTCAACAAAATGTGTGAAAAATTGTTAAGTAGCTCATTTTACTCCCCCCCTCCTCCTCCTCTCAAATGTCTACTTCCGGAGCATCTAGGTACATTCATAATCATTTTAATGATTCGTCTTTTCAATAATGCCAACTTTGGTTCGTTTCTGATTAAGCAGACATTTAAATGTAATTTTTTTTCTTTTCCGAACACAAAATTACACTTTTCTAAATTTTTTCACCTTAAAATGCCAAATTTTTCTTACCACTTATGAATTTTGTAAATTTTCCAACTCAACTTGAATGTTTTCGACTGAAATGAAATTTTATTATCACGAAAGAGAAATAAATTATGCCTTGGTATTTGAAAAATTTTCGAATGAAGTACCTAATTCCAAAATCCCAAATAGAGTAAAGAATAAATTGAAAATTTCAAGGTTTGACTAACAAAAAAAATATAGAAAAAGGGATGGCATTTTGACATTTTGAACAAAAAGCAGGACAAAAGCAGGGTATCGATCATTCGAAGATATTACGATAATTATATTGATTGAAATTTTCACTAAACAACTTTGAACTTTTATAACTTTCGTTCTGTTGCTGGTCCAAATTTCAATCCTATACCATCTTAAAGACAATTTAACGTAGATTATTTCTCCTATCTTGAACACCTATGTGCTCACTCAAAATTTTGAGTTATTTTAATGTGAGGTGAAAAAAAATGAATAGCATTTGACATGAAAACGTATTTTTATAACTTTGAACTTTTATAACTTTCGATCGGTTGCCTTCGCAACTTTCAAACCTATCTCATCTTGAAGAGAATTCAACGTAGATTATTTTCCTTACCTCAATCACCTATGTGCTCACTCAAAATTTCAAGTTATTTCAATATGAAGCGAAAATTTCAATACTTCCTACCGAATCTCTGAATTTCCCTCCACTTGTCTTTCTATATCATTTCGCATTAGAAATAATCGAGCCGTAGGAAGTGCTGCTGTGTACCGGCCATCGTCTCAACTATACTTTCTCCCTACTACGTCGGACTGGTATTCTAACGCTAGTCCACTGGAGTTCTGGAAATCGGCACAAGAATCAGTTCTAAACGTCGTACGTTACCGGTGCGGTACGTTATGTATTATACGTAATTTTTCGTTGGAAAGTATTTCGTACACGTTTTTTTTTTCGTTTCTCGTTTATATTCGGTGATCGCATTTTACACGTTTTCGCGAATGGTGTTGATAATTTTTCAATCGTATTGTGATGTGAAAATTTGCGCGTCTTTGTTGGAAAAAATAATTTCTCATGAAGAATTTTTTTTTCATAAATTGTAAATAATCTATGACGCGGTGGTTCGTGCTGCATCTGTGTGTGCTCCGGTTATATGTAGTTTTTTCGTAATAATTTCATTTTTTTACACCCCAGTTTTAAATTTTCGTGATACAAAACCATGGTTAAGTGTCGTAAATATATCGTGCTATGAAGTGATTATTTTTTTTTTCGGTAAAAAATTCGTTATCGATTAATTCTGTGTTGCGTTGGACTACCGCGTTGGTCCATTATGTCTCACGTAGTGATTGTGTGGTTATTGGCCTTATCTTCGGTCTGGGCGAAATACCATACGCCGGAGTCGTGCACCTGGGAGGCGACCAATAACGATACGAGTAAAATGGCTGTAACCTGTCGTCTGCGAACTTTGGCGTCCGAAAGTACAACTTTATCGTCGATCCAGGCCGAGGGCACGGTGAAGCTGAACTTGGAATGCAACGATATGCTGTTCTTCGAGAGCATCATGACGCCGAAAATATTCCACTTTTTGCACCAGCTAGAAACCTTATCGGTATCGAATTGTAAAATTCTCGAATTACCGGTGGACGCGTTCGACGGTCTCAGAGACCTGAAGAAATTAAATATCCACACGAAAAATCGCGATTGGTCTCCGGCCAAGAGCATGGAACTGGTGCCGGGCAGTTTCGACGGTCTCAAGGAACTCCAGGCGTTGAATTTATCCGATAATAATATCCAGTCGATTCCCGAAGATGTGTTTTGTTCGTTGGTCAATCTGCAAAGCCTGAATTTATCCAGGAATAATTTACGTTCGATGGAATCGCTGGGATTGATCGCTCGTCGCACCAGCTCCGATCCCGATCAGTCGACGAGAATCGAATGTAGCGGCGGAGCCGATATAAAAACGTTGGATTTATCCGGAAATCATTTCAAAACGCTGAGGCAGTATTCCGGATTAACGAAATTGCGTCGATTGCAAAATCTATTTTTGCAGGATAACGAATTAACCGATATTGCCGCCGATTCGTTGACTTTTCTGACATCGCTGAGGGTGCTGAATTTATCCAGCAATCATCTCGAAACGTTACCCGAAGGGTTATTCTCGAATAGTAAAGAAATACGCGAAATATACCTGCAGAATAATGGACTTTACGTGCTTTCGAATCGATTATTCAGCAGGCTCGAACAACTCGTCATACTGAATTTATCGAATAATAAAATCAGCCAGATCGACGAAGATCCATTCGTCGGCTTGATCCGGCTGGTTGTTTTGGATCTATCGAGAAACGCACTGACGCATATAAAGAGTAAATTCTTCAAGGATTTGTTATTTTTACAAATTCTCGATTTACGCAACAACAGCATCGGTTTCATCGAAGATAACGCATTCTTACCGCTGTACAATTTGCATACGTTGAATTTGGCTGAAAACAGACTGCATCAGATATCGGCGAATTTATTCAACGGTCTATTCGTGCTGTCCAAATTAACCCTGAGTAATAATTTAATCGTCAATGTGCACGTTCAAGCTTTTAAAAATTGTTCCGCGTTGAAGGAGCTCGATCTGAGTTCAAATGCCATCAACGAAGTACCATTGGCGTTGACCGAGCTATCATTTCTGCGAACTTTGGATCTGGGTGAAAATCAAATCAGCACTCTGCGCAACGGATCGTTCAAAAATTTAGAATTATTGACCGGGCTGAGATTGGTCGATAATGGAATTGGAAATTTGACCGAAGGTATGTTTTGGGATTTGCAAAATCTCCAAGTGTTGAATTTATCGAAAAATAAAATTCAGCATATTGCTCACGGTACTTTCACCAGAAACGAGCAAATTCAAGCGATTCGTTTAGATGCTAATTTTTTAACCGATATTAATGGTGTTTTCGTATCATTGGCTAATTTACTCTGGCTGAATTTATCCAACAATCACCTGGTTTGGTTCGATTACGCCATGGTGCCCAGATCTCTGAAATGGCTCGATATTCACAGCAATTATATCGAAAATTTGGGCAACTATTACGGTCTCCAGGAAGAATTGAATATACAGACATTGGACGCCAGTCATAACCGTATCAGCGAAGTTAGCGATTTATCGATCCCAAACAGCGTCGAATTGGTCTTCATCAATAATAATTTCATCAACAATGTCAAAGTAAATACGTTTTTCGAGAAGAATAATCTAGCCAGAGTGGACATGTACGCCAACGAGATCACCAAGCTGGACATAAACGCTCTGCGATTGACCCCGGTGCCTTCGAATCGTTCGCTGCCCGAATTCTACATCGGTGGTAATCCATTCGACTGCGATTGTTCGATGGACTGGTTACCGTTGATTAATAACATGACGCAGCTCCGACAGCATCCCAAAGTCATGGATTTGGAGAACGTAATGTGTAAAATTTCGCATTCGCGGGGCACGCAGCTGGTATCGGCCACTTCGGTGTCGCCTGCTCAGTTTCTGTGCCGTTACGAGACGCATTGTTTTACCGTCTGTAAATGCTGCGATTTCGACGCTTGCGATTGCGAAATGACTTGCCCTTCGAATTGTACGTGCTATCACGATCAAACCTGGAATACGAACGTGGTCGATTGTTCGCGCCAAAGAAACGCTCAAGTACCGTCGCGTATTCCGATGGACGCCACGCACGTATATCTGGACGGAAACGATTTCGGCGAGCTACAAGATCACGTTTTCATCGGTCGAAAAAATATGATCAACTTGTACCTAAACGATAGTAAAATAGATTCGATTCAGAATTACACGTTCAACGGGCTAAACGCGCTGCAGGTATTGCATCTGGAGAACAATCGTCTGAAAGAATTGAAGGGCTTCGAATTCGAACAATTGTCACAGTTGAAGGAACTGTATCTGGAGAATAACGAGATTACGTTCATCGGTAATCTGACTTTTTTACCTCATCGATACCTGCAGATACTCAGGCTGGATGGTAACAAGTTGACGAATTTTCCGGTTTGGCAGCTCCAGCTGAATTCCTATTTGGTCGAGGTGTCGTTGGGAAATAATCGGTGGCAGTGTAAATGCAAGTTTTTCCAAGAGTTTCGTACCTGGGTCGTCGACAATCGTCATAAGGTGCTCGATCATAAAGATATACCTTGCTACATCGACGACGGACACGTGTCCGAGAAACGATACGTCGATATGAACAATACAGTTTGCAACGATTACATGTCCAGCAGCTGGGCCCTGCATAGTTTAATGGTCTCCGATTATTTCCCCGTCGTCGTGCTGCTGTTCTCGACTTTAGTCATATTCTTAGTCGTGCTCATCGTCATGTTCGTATTCCGAGACCCGATGAGAATCTGGCTCTATACCAGATACGGTATTCGTCTTTTCCAGTTCAAAGCCGCCACTGCCAAACATTTCGAAGAAGATCGAGAAAAACTGTTCGATGGGTACGTCGTCTATAGCCCCAAAGATGAAGAATTCGTGCTGCAATCGATCGTCGCCGAATTAGAGCACGGCAGTCCACCTTACCATTTATGCCTGCATTATCGAGACCTTCCACATCACGGTGTCACCAGCCCGTCACCGTATCTCCAACATGGCTCGGCGACCGTCGTAGTCGAGGCAGCCGCAGCTAGTCGTCGTGTAATCTTAGTCCTGTCGAGGAACTTCCTGCAAACCGAATGGTCCAGATACGAATTTCGTTCGGCCCTTCACGAGGCCCTGCGAGGCCGTATGTTTAAACTGGTGCTGGTCGAGGATGGCGCCATTTTACCAGAAGCCGAACTCGACTCGGAGCTCAGGCCGTACCTTAAAACTAATGCCAGAGTGCGTTGGGGCGAGAAACGATTCTGGGAGAGGTTACGCTGTCTAATGCCTCGCGACTGTAATAAAAAAAGCTGCAATTTGAAACGTAACGTTAATAATTACACGTTGGAATCGATGTCGTCGATACGATGCCAGAACGGAGGCGCTCACCATCATCGGTACCCTCAGCCGCCGTCGCCATCCGTTCATCAGCATATTAATAATCATATTTTCAAAGCCAGTGCGCCGCCGGAGTACTCGGTGGGCAGAGCTAATGCCAAAATACAGAATAATTCTAGTTCGTCGGCCGGATCCGGCTCGTGTTCGCAAGAAGAAGCCAATTACTCGTCGGCTACGACAGCCACGCCGTCGCCCAGACCGCATCATCGGCAGGTTACATATACCACCTCCGAAAGGCCAAACTCGGATCATATATATTCGTCGATTGATACGCCGGAGTATTTGGCGTCGTTCGATAGGACAGCCACGGCGGCCAGACTGAACGATAACGCTAATATGCATCATTCGAATTGGAGAAATTCGCCCAATGCCGTCGTCGACGCTGGTGGCGTTCAAGCGTATCTCGTATGATCGATTAATAGGTATGTACCAGTTTTTTTCGAGAAATGGGCAAGTTAGGAGGGGTTTTGACCATTAGTGAGGTGTAGAGTAGGAAAATCGATCGGAAAAGAGTGGAAAATTCCTATGAAAAAATATTCATTCGAGTCGCGAATTAAAATATGTCCAGAGCTATTTTATAGAAATAACTCAAAAGTCGATTTTGTTAGTGAAATGAAGTGTTTCGAGGGAAAATACGTGGACGTTTAATATAAAATTCAAAACAATAATTATTAGGTTGATATTGATTAAAAAATATACTTGTGAAATGTTAACGTCTTAATGACAACGTTTTCAAGTTTTTATATCAATGAAGTTTCATTTTTTTATTTTTTGAATGACAGTTATGGAGAATAAATTATCAGTAAAAATCTAAGAATATATATTTTTTTTCAAAGTGTACAATGACTGAAGAAATTAAATTACATTCAATAATTATAATTGAAAAAAAATCGTTTAGGAAAAAAATCTGGGAATTTTTATTTTTGTTAGTGTTAGGGAATTGCGGTAAAAATATCAAGTTTCATTCATCTTGCTTTTTTCTAAAATATTAAATACTTATTAGTGTTAAAAAATCGATGAAAAATTCCAATAATTGTTAAAGTGTTGAAAAATATGGTGAAATATGATAAAATATCAACGCAAAATCTCTCTTTTCAAAGATCTGTCAATTTAAAAAAAAAAACACGCCAAAGTTTCAAAATTTTTGTCATTTTTTAAGATGTTTTTTTTTTTTGATATTGTCCGTTTTTAGGAAATTTTGCCAATTAAAAAAAATACATTTCGGTGATAATAAAATTTATTGGACAAAAATAATATTTCCAAGCACCTGGAAATGAAGGGATCGAAAAAGCTTACATCAAGTATCCAAAGATTTCGCAATATTGGAAACAAATAATTTTTATGGCACCGAAAAAAAAAACATGAAATGTGAAAAAAATGAATTTTTACTGTGAACTCAGACAAAATATTGAAAAGTTGTAGAAATATCAGGAAATAATTTTTTGTGAATCTGTGATTCAAAATAGGAAAAAATCATGCACACTTCATCAAAAGCTTTTTAAATGGGTGTAATTTGAAGGTTTTTTTTGTGGTTAAAATATTCAATAGGTATAATAGTTGGGGGAAAAAATTTAATGAAACTATTTTTTTTGAAATTTTTGAAAATTTTTCTAAGTTGAGAAAATAAATAATTATCTATTTACACAGGATAGAAAAAAAAATACGAAAGGAAATTTGAGTCTCTTGAGTCTCATAATTGAAAGAATTGTGAAACGCTAAATTTCAACCCAACAACTTTTCTATTTCAAAACGAAAAAAATTACCAACGTTTCGGTAACGCAGTTCCTATTTTTTTCGTCCTTAAAATAAAAAATTCGTTGAGTTAAAATCTAGCTTTTCACAATTCTTCCAATAATTGCTGTTTGGTATTTCAGAAAATTTTTTTTGGCCATTTTTTGGTAGTTCTATGAAAAAAAATAATAATTAGGTAGTGCTTAATTGACGTACGTCTTCTTGAGTTGACGAATTTTTTTAAACCAGAAAATTGATTAAAAAAATTTGTTACCTTCAAAATATCGAAAAAATATAAAAATCAACATTTTTAAATAAGAATACGAATATGTGTATGGTACTTAACTCATGTTCTGGTAATTCAAAAAAATAAAATAAAACCTACCTAAAGTTTTTTTTTTCATTTTGATTTTATCGCTTAAATTAGAAATCCCCCCCCCCCAAAGAAAAAAGTGTCGACAAATTTTAATGTTTTTTTAATGAATAATTTGTAGGTAATGTCCTTAATTTTTATTTAACAAATTTCCCTTGTATTTTCATTTCATGTCGATTTTTACCTAAAAAAAAAATCATCAAATATTTTCTTCATACTTACTTCATCTTCATCAAAAAAATATATTTTGAACTTGAAAACTCGTCTTGATAAATTTTAATAATTTTATGTTTTGTTTCACACTAAAAAATAATTTAATTTCTCATCTTAGAAAAAAATCCAAATTCGAGTTTTGTCTTAGATTAAAATCATTTAAAAATTGAATAAGGAAAAATATAAATTCTAGTTTTTTGAATTGAGTTCTAGTCCAAATAATTGATTTTCGTAAAACTACCTCCATTTTTTCTCTTTTTGTGTCATGTTAGAAATTAAATATTAAGATGGACGTAATACTCGTGTTTCTGAAAAAGTGTTTTTTTAGTTAGGTACCTACATAATTGAGCCAATATTGATCATAAATTCGATTGAACACGATTTTTTGAAGAAAAAAAATTAATTTCGTATTTATCTTAGGTATTACTGAAAAAATTCCAAATTTAAGTCATGTCTTTGATTAAAATTTAAAAACTGATGGAAGTAGTATAAATTCTTGCTTTTAAATTTGATTCAAGTCCAAATAATTGACTTTTGTAAGACAAAGTTTGAGTATTTTTGCAATTTTATTGGAACCTTAGAATAAATAAGCTCATTTGACGTCGTATTTTAAATTAAATATTGAAGCGGACACATGTCCTTGTTTTTGAAAAAGTGTGTATTTTTCACATATTTAAGCTAATATTAGTGAAATTCGACAAATATAATTTTTTGAAAATATGGACATTGTGTCCTTTTCTTCTATAATATCTATAAAAAAATTAATTTTCGGTGATGAGAATTTTTAGGTCGATTACATGGAAGGTGAAAATACATCACGAAAAATCTGACTTTACTGAAAAAACAAATAAATAAATTTCATCCAAAAAAATAATAACGGAACACCATTCACAAAATTGGCAAAATTTATTCTGAAAAAATAAATTTTACCAAATTTCGCGATAAATATCATTATTTTTTTAGAATAAATTTTGCCAATTTTGTAAATGGTGTTCCGTTATTATTTTTTGGATAAAATTTATTTTTTTTGAATAAAAATTATTTTTTTGAAAAAATAATATTTTTTTGAATAAAATTTTTTTTTTTTTTGATAAAATTTATTATTTTTTAAAACACTTTTTATTTATTTTTCATTTCTCATTTTTTTCAGTGTTTCTATTAAATTGCAGATCCCAAAAATTGGTTCATTTGCCTCAAACTTAATTTATCACTTTCAAACGCCATCAAACCAATTTCATCTCAACCTAAAAAATTAAAAATTATCTAAATTCAAACGAATACAATCCGCTTAAAAACCATTACCTAATTTCATTCATCTCTCAATTTACCTACTCGCATGTACTTTACAAATACAATGTTTCAACGTTTTAAGGGATGGCTACCCCCTTCCCTCGCCATCTACCCGCCCCTAAATTATCTCTAATAAGAATTAATTGTAATTACTGTAAAATTCGTTGGTATACGTACACGACGACGTTCTCTAATGGTCACAGATCGTTAATTTAGTTCATTCGAGTAGGTATACATACCCATAGAGGTACTATGCTGTGAAGTCAAACTGTATCATGTTCAGGTCTGATGAATGTTTTATTCTTTCTTCTCCGCAGACTCGTTTGTGGAGTATACTCGACCAAGTTGTAAAAAAATTTCAAAATAATTGCAGGTTTTGCTGGGCTTTATATGGGAGCTGCAAACGACAAAGCTTTTTTAATGTGTTTTAGTCACGTTTGATCCTTTTTTGATATTTTCATTACCAGACCGAACGGATTACCTAATATTAAAAGGGTTATAATGAGTACTCGATTCGCGACGTATCAATTATATACGACGACCCGACGATAACAATAATAATTGTCAGGTTTCTGTCTATATATATCAAAGGTTTACATTTTTTTACCTCCTCTCAACCGTTACTAATCTTCTTATAGTCCAAATATGGATATTCCGTGGTAATTGATCAATTTTCTCATTATTTCGAACCACGCCATATGTATAATTATTGGGTATACCGGTAGATTAGAAATGAAACGAAAAATTAAGGAAGAAAATCACTTCCTATATGCCTTCGACGTGAAAAATTAACTCGTTTATACGAAAAAAAAAAAAACAACTCCGCAGCTTCTTCCATTATACGTATCTATTCTACGTGTATAGCGAAATATCACGCAAATACTATACAAGTTCGGTATCATTGATTAAATAGGTAATAGGTAAACTGCTATAGCAGCATTAATTTTTATCGTATTCCGCGCTCGCCGGTCACATAACTTATCAGTTGTCCATTTTTATCTGATAACGTTCGAGTACATTTAAATACGTTGACTTTTCTTAATGCCTATTTCGTGTACTGCTTGTTGCGCCGGCAATTATGGATGCGTAGATCAAATTAAAAAGTTCTTTTATATGTTGCGAATCAGTGGTTGGAAAAATATCGTCGTCGAGGATAAACTCACTGGTGTTACGTAAAACTAGTATTTTATAGAAAAAAACAACTCGAGCTCTTTGGACGAAATTTTCTTATTGTACCTGCGGTATTGCTTTCCCTCTCTGTCGAAACAAATGGTGTTTTGCTTTTTTTCCTCTCTTCGATCATACCATATCCGGGGATTTTAATCGAACCGGAAATGATGGAACGGGTTTTTCGAGAGGGTATTTTCAATGGTGAATTACCAATGATACGGAACGTGCTGGCTTCCTTTTGCGGCTAGCCAATGGCAATGCTTCGAATAAAATCGATATTCGATAAATCGGCGAAAAAAGGAGGCGTGTTTTGGGGAGAGCTTAGCACACTCGTATAAGTATACGTGTATCGAAAAAAAAAAGTATTAAATATACGGTAACGGCCGTACGGTCATATGGGCTATAAAAATTAATGGAGTTAATGACTCGGCCAAAAATTACCGAATATCGTGATACCATCTTATATATCTACGTATGGTATGCTTATGTCGATTTAATGCCCTTTTTGCTCGAGTTTAAGGTGTACGATGTGGATTTGTGTGGAATTTTTTTGTGGAAGGGAATAATGAGAATATCTACGAGGAGCGATGGGTTTGAAGTATCGAGAGAAATTTTGGTTGGGAAAAATAAGCTCGTTAGCGATGGAATTTCTGAAGTCCAGAATGTAGATTTTTATGGATTTTTACGTTGTTTCATCAAATTTAATTCAGGAATGCAAAAATTAATTCCATTGTCGAGGAATGGAATCGTATAATTTTAATGAAGCAGGGTTGCTCGATTACAAAATTTTCCCGATTTATGATTTCATTTTTAAATTTTTCAGTATTTTTTTGACAATTTTGGTAATTTTCCAAGATTTTGTTTTTTGCAATATTTTCAATTTCTTATTTTAATTTCATCAAAAATCTCAAATTTATTGAAAATTAAATGAAAATTTCAGTCAAATTATGATGATATCTTCGAACGATCGATACCTTGATTTTGCCCCCTTTTTTTTGTTAAAAAATATTGAAATATCATGGTTTTTTCTATAAAAAATCAAACTTTGAAATTTTCAATTTATTCTCCTCATGTTTTAGAATTTTGGACTTGACAATTTTTCAGATACAGGTATAGTTTACTCCTATTTCGTGAAGATGATAAAATTTCATTTCAGTCGAAATCATTTAAATTGAGTAGGAAAATTTGCAAAATTTATGAGTGGTATGAAAAATTTGGAATTTTGAGTCGAAAAAATTTAGAGAAATGTAATTTTGTGTCCGGAAATGAAGAAAAGTCGAAAAAAATTGATTTAGGTACATTGTAATGTCTGCTCGGTCAGAAATGAACCAAAATTTACATTATTGGAAAGACGAAAAATTGGAAATTTCTGATTCAGATACTATTTTTTCAAATCATTCCACCTCAAACCTCAAAATTTCGTAGTCATTACTTCCTTTAAATTTTAGACTCGTATGTATAATTTTTCTAACTAAAAATGCAGTTTTGTGATCATCGGGGAGACAAGATCTCCCCCCCCCCCGTCACCTTCATCTGTTCAATCTGGCTTTTATATCAATAATTTTTTTTTCAAATTTTAAAGATGGTTTTTGAGTCAAAATGATGAAAATAACAAAAAAAAATTGTATTTGTCTTGTTTCACCGCAGCAAATGCCTAAGTTTTTTTTTAATTTGAATATTCAGTACAGCCATTTTCTATCAATGCATCGGTCATCTCAAATTGGAGTTTGATTCATTAATTCATTTTCATTGTATTTATTACTCATGAAAGGGCCTCTAGAAGTTCAGTCATATTTTATCGATTTAGTTTAATCAAAAAGTAGTTCTTTTAGATGAGAATGTTCAAACAATACAATTCTTGGTTCTATAGGAATATTGTGAGGATGAAAAAGAGAAAAGGTGATAAATGTTGGAAATTTGACTAAAAGATTGGCAGAAAATCATTATGATCGTACGGTAATGGCTCGGAAGTAGAAAGTACATTGGGGCAAGGGATTGTAAAATGAGCTACTTACCAATTTTCAACACATTTCGTTGGCACATCGAAATAAGTTTATTTAATTCTATCTCTATATCTGATAAAATATATTTTTTTAATTTCCTTCGATCCTGGGGCTCCCTTTATGGCTTATTTTTGTGAGAAATAATTCTCATCAGATTTCAACTCTTCCATTTTCCGGTGGGTAAACAATTTATGAAAGTTTGAATTTTTTCCACTTTTTAATAATTTTTCCAGCCTTTTTAATATTTGAGACGATTTGAAGAGCACTTTTACTCCTCCACTCGAGGAATATTGAAATTTTTTAATCACAATTTTCTGTTTCAAAAAAAAAGCCCAAGTAGGTACATAATTATTATTTTAAGAAAGAGATAATTTTTCAATTTTCATTTTTTTTTGAATTTGGAGTCTTTATAGACAACTCTTATTTCAGATTTTAACGAAAACCACCAATTTTCTCAACTCAGAGGGCAAGTAGTTTTCTAAGCATTAAAATGAAGGTGTGCAATTTTCAGTCAAGGATATCTATACATATTCGAGTTCAAAAATCCAAAATCCGTGAGATTTTTCCAACATCTAAATCTAAATTCTATTTCCGGCCAAATTCACTTGCTATTTACATTTAAAATTAATGACCTTTTCAATCAAATAAGTTATTTAATAGACGTCTAAATTAAAAACGAAAAAAAACGACGCGGCTTATACGTAAAATTTCAAAGAAAATGATCGTTTGGTCGACGATTCCATCCCACACACCTACTCTCTGTCTCACCAGCTCTTCTAAAAAAAAATCACAATATTCATTAGGGAAAGTTTAAATTCATTTTACGTACCTTCGGGTTATACAGTTTAGTTATATTACACTCGTACATTCTGCGATGCTCGATTCAAGAGTGGATTTGTTTGTGCAAAAAAAAAATACCTACCTCGAAATACCATGCAAATATACGGCGCATCCGACGAATTCGTACACATTCGGCTCGGTTTTTGCGGCGTGGCGCAAATCCGAGGCGAATTTTTAATTAAAATATAAACGTTGGCAGTATGGCAGTCGCATTTAAATCTAACAATGTCATCGGTGAACTCTTCTTTGGTACCATATTCGTGCTATATGAAAATATACGTTTACCTACAATACCACCGCACTGTATTAGCTGAAAGGTTCACCATAGACAGAAAGGGCGAAGGGAGCACCGGAGAGAAGTGCTAAAAAGTTATTAAGATAAGGTGAAAATATAATATATTTCTACGCTCAGCATTGCTGCATAACAACAATTCGTATGCTGCTATAACACTTCGCCGCGCCGGTATTACGACTATTATATGCATATAATTTTACCCACACACGTAAAATAGGTATTTTTTATTTCGGGGTCGGCGTCAGCTTTGTCGCGATGGCATTGGCATAGTGATTGTACAACGACAGTGTCGCCACAGCATTGACTATGCTGGAAATTAATTTGAAGCCGGAGTCGTCGCATGACAGAGGGTATTTTTTTTTAATTCGCGTGATTTAACCTTTTTCTCTCCCCGGTGTAAATATTTTTCCTATTTTACAGCACCCATATCCGAATAAAATATACTTTTTTAAAACGATGCATGTCCGTTGGCCATTTCCTGGACGTTGGTCACCATTACTCGGCTGGTAATTAACACGACTGCTCTGTTTCAGCACACCCTATACAGGGTGTCCAGCGGTGGTCTGCCTTACCTGTTTTAGATTTGGATATAACCGGGTACTCCGAAAAAAAACCTATAATGAATAGGTTGTCTAACTTGAAAATTGTAGGGACAAATGCTGTTTCCAAAAAAATCAGATTGATTTTTTTTTCAACTGTGGGAGAATGGATGGTATTTTGAAAACTGATCAAATTTTCAACTTGACTTTTTGTCTAATGTTGAAATTGAAGGGGCTGCAGAAAAATTTGTTCTAAAAAATCTAAAAGAAGACATGTTCAAGTAAACAAATGTTGTTACGAAGACTTTTTACCTAAAATTGAAAATGAAAGTGCCAAGGGTTACCTACTCAAAAATTGGGCTTCGATTTCTTTTTCAAATTTTCTGAATTTTAAATGACACGTGGTTCCTTCATTTTTGATGTTAGGCAAAAAGTCTTCAAAAAAAATTTATTCAGTTTTCAAAGGATTCGTTTAAACAATTTTTTTTGTGACTTCATAGGTTATTCAACTATAAGAATGAATAGTACTTTGAAACCTGAACAAATTTCCTTCTTGTGACTTTATGCCTAATTTTAAAATTAAGGAGGAGGAAAAACATATATTTGGGTCAGCAGTATAAACTGCTATTCACAAAGTATCAACATAGGTATACAGAAGTAACGGTGGACAAAATATCGAGAGTGGGTAAAAAGAAGTAAAAAACCTACATAATAAACATAAATAAAATAAATTACAATTTATTTAGATTTTTTAAAAGAGGTCTTGCGGGTTTTTATGATTTTTGAAGCGAGTTGCGAGGTTTTTTGTTAGTAAAACATTGAGATTGTCGAGGGATTCAAGTGATAAAACGTATTTTTGTATAGGGCGGTTGTAAAAAATGGCGGCGCTCTGTTTACATGCTGTTATCGTTTTGGAGGTACAATTTCTTTTAATTTGATTGGTCGATTTATGAGCCAGTTCTGATCACCACCAATCAGAATTGGAGAAAATATCTCCAAAATGATAACAATAACCTGAATTATTGCTCAATCACCATTTTTTACTACCACCCTATTAGATTTTCAGTGAACACGACAATTTCTTCAATGCATAATTCGGTATGAGTTTGCTTATTCCATAGGAACCAAGGTGCATTGGTAATTATATGAAGAGTCTTGTTTTAAATAATCTGAAGTTTTCACTTATTTGTAGTTGAAGAAGTTGGCCAAATTAGGGCAGCATACGTGAAAGAATTATGAATAAGACTTTTATGAAGTAGTAAGCAATTTTTTGAATTTTTTTTAATATTATTACATTTTGGCTCATTTTTGTTATAATTCCGTTGTTGTAAGTTTTATACACAAGTTCAAAGCCAAAAAGTGAAATTATTTTACGATTACAAGCGTGAAAGTGGGAAACTAGGAAGCGTCAGAACCCTAATCACCAAATGTGAAGTCGTAAATGTGATTGGAAAATAGGAGACATGAGAACACAAGATTCGAGATCGATCAAAAATGAACTAAATTTTCATACCACACTATTTATGTCAGAAATACGAGTATTTTGAGGGGTCGTCGTACATTATTTAGGTTTTATTGTACTGAAAAAATATCGATATTATTCGGACGGAGCAGGGCTGTGGCGCGCTAGTGTCGAAGTCACTGATAAGATAAGGGAAACGGTCAGTTTCTTAAACTTTTACATTGCTTCTTATGGAAGATTGCAATTTTTCTTTAATTTGTGAAAAAAGTAATGTTTTGCAAGAAAAATTGTTTTGAAATTATTTTTTGGTAATAGAATTCCCTGCAAATTGATGTAATCACTTTCACGTTTTGATTCGTGTATAGTTTATAAATGGTCATTATGTATGATGGAGTAAAAAAAACCCAAGATAATCATGAATGTATTTACACGATTTTACTTCAGTGAAACATTTTAATGAAATATTTGTGTTCTATTAGATTGAAAAAGTGAAAAGTTATACAAAATTTATACATAATCACTTCATTTCAATCAATGTGTTATCAATATCTTCACAAATAAGAAGGAAATTCTTCACAGAAAATGAACAAAATCACAACACTAATATGTCATTCGAAAGGTAATTTCCTGGAGAAAAATAATTTCAAGGGAATAATTCTCTAAAATCTATACTTTTTAAGCACTTCTGAAAAAAAAACTGAAGAAATGAGATTCTCCCATAAGAACCAATGTTAAATTTCAAACTGTTTGACCGTTTCACTTTTTCCACCAGAGTTCGACTCTTTCAGTGCTCGGTCCGAATTGATACTGGCTTCAAAAATATCGATACAAATCGATACCAAAAATTCTTTCGATATAAGGCCACTATTTTTTTCAAATTTTCTCGATTTAAAATGACCTTGCGGTCCCTTCGTTTTCAATATAAGGTAAAAAATTCTCGTACCCAACAAAAGTGTTCACTTTTCATCGACTTACCTATGTACTATCCATTTCCTTGATTCGCTTTCTTTTTAGATTTTTTAAAATAATTTTTTTATGACTTCATAGTTTTTTTCAGCCATGGAAATGGATAGTACATCAAAAATTGAACAAATTTTCATCTTGTGACTTTTTGTCCAACTTTAAAATTGAAGGAGCTGCCGAAAAATTTGTTCGAAAAAACCTAAAAAAAAATCAAGGAAATGGATAGTATGTTGAAAACTGAACAAATTTTCTTATGAAGACATTTTGTCTAAAATCAAAAATAAAGAGAGCAAAGGTCATTCAAAAATGGGCTTCAACAAATTTTCAAAATTTCTCAATTCTAAATGACCTTTGGCCCCTTCATTTTCGATGTGAGGCAAAATGTCTTTGGAATAAAATTTGTTCAATCTTCAATCTGGTATCCATTTCCTCGATCAACTTTTTTTTTATGGAGGGGGCTTTTTTAAACTATTTTCTTGTAACTCCTTCAATTTTGACGTTGAAAAAAAAGTAATAAAATGAAATTTTGTTCCATCTTCAAAGTACTATCCATTCCCACGACAGAAAACATTTTTTATTCGATTTTTTTGGAAACAGCATTTGCCCTTTCAAATTTCATAACAGGCGACATGTTCATTACACTTTTTTCAGTGGTACTCGATTACATCCAAATCCGAAGTTTGGCCTACCATTGTTCGGACACCCTGTATTATGAAAGTGGCGTTTACCCGAAGCTTGGAAAAAAATTTACTCTCGTTTTACGTACTCGTACGACGGCGACGACCTATAGCAATGCTTTATGTATATGGGTTATAAATGTTTGACATTCTTGTTGTAAGGTTGATTACACGAATAACCACTTAGAACCAGGTTGTATTGGATTTGCGTTATTGATATATTTATATGTAAAATAGGCGCCTCGCCTCAATTTTTTATACAAAATGAAAATAATAATAAAAAAACCAACCTAAAGTGAAAAGTATAGGTATTTTGCTCCATCTCCTTCGTCCTCTGTCTATTCTTCGGATATTTTACTAAATTGTTTTATACGGCCGGATTAATAGATATCATAAAGATTGGAATAGCGCCGCATGTTCGCACCGTGGTCGTAACACGAGAGTTTGAATTCTGGCGCGCTTAAATATACACGATTAATTTCGTATCCGAGCCCGAGCTTGTTTTCAAATTAATATAAAAACATAGTTACAAATAAAATTTCTTATATTTTGCCGACGACCGAGACATCGTCTCTTTATTCGATTACTTCCATCCCAGCTCTATAATCCGCTCCAATAGGTATTTTTTCTCACTGTCCGCACATGGAAGCATCATCCATGCAAATGGCCAACATCTCGTATACTTTCGTAGGTACTCAATACGCCGCAGCAAAATCGAATCATATGGTCCTCCAAAGCCTCACCCAACCCTCTACCCTTCCTCTTGCCTAAAAAAAACCTATGTACTAATAAAATCCTTATACACATACATAGGTTAATTGAAAACAAAACAGGAGTGTCTGGAAGTTGATAACAACCTTGAATATAGCCGATGCTAGGTTCGTATGTGTATTTGAGATTTATACCGGTCAGTTGGCTTGTTTAAGACTTTTTTGGTCGTTGATAGTTTATTTTCTTTCTAATTTGAAGACATATTTATAGCTTGTTTTTTATCTTTTACATTTCACCCAATCGTATTTTCAATTTCTTTAATTACCTTTTTATGTATAAGTCGAGAAAAATTTGGTCGAGTTTTTTTTTTCCTCTACCTTTACATCTTTTCTTCTATATTAACAATTCGTCGGTAATAAAATCGGAACCAGTCGAGGTGATACATATCGATAAAGTGGTGTGAAAATGACTTATACGAGTGTGTGGGATGTCCACGTTTTCAATGAAGAAACGATAGGGTACGAGTTGATTTTTTCGCTGGCATCGTTTGTTTACATTTTCCAACGTTTATATTCTGAGCTGTCTGCGATGACGCGATTAATCGCCAGTTTTAGGTATCGTGACCGCGAAAAATTTGTATTTTTAACCTTCGACGTCGAAATGTTACCAGCCACATGAAGTTTTTGATGGGAAATCGATACGTGGGTAGAAAAAATAGAAATATTCGAGTTTTTCCCATCTTCGGTTGGCGAATTCTTCACCGTGGTGAAAAATTGATTTAATTATTCGAGCTCTTGGAACGAGATCTGCGTACGAATTAAATCTCGCGACTGGATCCATTTCGAAGCGAATTTTAATGTCGCGACATTTGTATACGTTGCGACGACAATTTGACGAGAAAAATCGTTTTCACATAGGTAAGGCGAACCTGGGGTCCATTTGATATGGTCCAAGGAACTCCGAGGTGTTTGAAAATGACACCACGAGCGGAGGCAAAAAATCGCTAATTTATAACTCTAATCGCGCGAACCAGTTAAATAGAAGAAAATCAACTCGTTAATGGGCAGCGATCGGTTTAATTAAAACGCATTAAATAAATTACCCGACCGATTGCCGGTTGCGCAACAAAATTGCTTTTTTCATTTGTACATGGTACCTTCGTCGAAGAGAAAACATGCTCGTGGGGTCAAGTTTAAGGGTAAACGCGGATTGGAAAATTTATTTGGATTAATCGACAAATGTGTACCAATTTGTTGCTCCATTGGGTACCTAATTACCGAGCTGAAATAATCATAAGCTTTTGAATAAATAATACCGGCAGATTAAATATTTAAACACGAAATACCTCTATTCGAAGTTGTTCGTGATTCGGACTGGGACGGTGGAAAAAATCAAAAATATCACGATCGTAGGTTTTTATTTTTGTTATCTAAAATGGCTTAATTTTTAATTCATTTCGGCCTACTTTTCGTGTGCTCGGAAACGTACTGCATTAACGAATTCTTCGATGTGGCGTTATCGAATTTTATTTTTGTGTAAAAATTCCATCTCGAGGTGTTGGTGAGTTAATATCTACATAAGTGAGGTGGAAAAACCGTTAAGTTTGTTGGTATGCGATGCACAGCAGCAGGTTCATCGTCTGTGTATAATGTCGATTTACTTTCCAACTCGGGTTATTGGTTTTAGTTTTAGATTAACTCGAGTAAAGAGCAATTAAAAAAATAACTAAAATCAATTATCGGATTATCGATATCATTGGTTTCTTCTCTTTTTTTCGTATTGGATTTTTTTTTAGAAAAAACTAACCATATGTACAAATACCCATATGACTGATATATGTGTATAATATGGAAAAAATAAACACGTACACGAACCAATTACTCTCCAGTAACCGATATACCCATTAAAATGGTAAATTTTTTGGTACACACACCTGCCCCATTCGCTTTGTCTTTGAACCAATTACCTGGGTATAACTAAAAGAGATATTTTAATAGCGGAACGAGCCGTGGCAAAGGGGTGGTTTTGCTTTTTTTCCACTTTTGGATTTTCTGACGTGTCGTCCGGCACTATTTGTCGGGTCAAGAGGGAGTGTTTTCAAAACATGTGCTCGATTTTAACGCGGTGCTGGAGCCCCGAAGTGTTGATAGTGAGCGAAACTTCTTAACGTCGGTGTCACGAGAAACGAAAAAAGGTGTTTCGGAAAGTGAATTAATTTTTATAATCATCTGCACTCTGTGTGTGAGTTACGATGTTGATTTTTTTAACCTCCCCTTATCGCCAGGTTTTCTTAATTTTTCGAAGTGGAGAGTTGCTGATGGTCGGTGTAATGAAATTCTGGAATTAAAGGAAATTGGATGAGGGAAAATTGTGAAGGGGAAGGGGTGATTAGAGAAGAGCTTGGATTCGGGTGAAATTAGGCACGAATTAATTTTTTCCCAATTTGGAAGGGACAGCCTCGTAGTTTTTTCTATTGGAAGAGACATGAGGGAAAAAACGGAACGATTTTCCTTACCTATTGTGAGATTTTTTTGGAATACCTAATACAAAATTGATGGAAAGTATGATTTTATGACTTTTTATTGAAATAGTACAAACTGAGATTCTGATTTTCTGAAGCATAAAGTTACCTTTCTTCGATCGTAAAAATATGATTTGTAATATTTTTACTGGTTTGGAAATTTCTGTAAAAAAATTGTTCTTTCAGAGAATTTTAGAGGAAATTGAATCCTAAATCTCATTTTTTAAGATAAGCGTGTTTTCTGTGTAACTTCCCCTCACCCCTCCAGCCGTAGTGTTGCCATTTCTAGCATAATTATGCCAAAATTATACTAAATCACTCAAATTTTTTTTGTTTTGTTTTTGGCCTTCTAGTATCATAAAATTATACCAGGAAGCCAAAAACACCAAAGAAAAAATTATGCCAAAGCTGGCATAATTATGCTAAAATGGCAACACTGTAAAGCCCATGTTTCAAAATCCATTCAATCAACATAAATTTACCAGTAATTACGTAATCACAAGAACTGATAAATCTTCCAAAAGTGGGCGTCTGATATTCTGATCAAAAAAAATTTGGAGGGGAGGAAGAGAGCTAGCTATTTCGAAATTCAACTAGCAAATTTTGGAATTGAAATATTGAGAAGTCGCTCCTGTCTAGCGGGTTTTTTAAAAAGTAAAATGCAATAATTTTGTTACTTTTTTCGTAGAAAATTGCATTTGGCTATATTCATCTTCAAAAGGCTATTACTGGTTACATTTTGTTTGAAAAAGTTCCTCTTTTGAAGAAAATAATCAACCTATTCGAGCATTTTTTGGAAATTTTCAAACAAAAAAGTTGTAGGTACCTAAGTGGTAAAAATGCTGGTTTTTGACCTGAAAATCTTGATTTTCCGAATAAAAATTTACTCTCACTTTGTTTTTGGACCGCTGTCCTTTTTTTTTCTCTGTAATCAATACACTACATTTTTAAATTATTTTTAGGGAAAAATGCTACCATTTTTGTAGATTTTCTTAAAATAATTAACAGAAAGTAAAAACACGAACTTAACTTTAAAATTTCAATCAAAACTTTTGGTGAAAAATTAGATTACATGCTGTGAAAAAAAGGTGTTGAAAATTTCTTAGGAATTTTTCCCGATGGAAAAAATCCGAATGTTTCAGATTAAAAAAAAATTATATTTAAACGATTAGCAATATTAATTTTGCTTCCTTGAACGCTGAAATTGAAAAATAAAAAGATATATTTTGAATTATTATTTTTTTATAAGTAGTAAAAAGTTACTAAAATCGAGTTTTTACTTCTGGGGGAGGGGGGGGGGTATTTGGGTACAATGCCTGTTCCAATTCGTAGTCCTGCCTTGAACGATGATTTTGTTTCTGAATAAAAAAAAACTTGGTTTCAAATCTGGACAGCTTTATAAGGTGATTGGTGACTGATAAGGTTTTTTCACTTCTGAAAATTATTCAATTTTAAAATTCAAGGTGGTTCTTTTCTCATTTCTTCCCCTCTTTCTTCTTTTCTCGTTCCATCTTGAGAGATAAAAACAATAAATTATTATTATTTTCAATTTTAAAAGAAAATTTAAGTTTCTTTGGATTTGTTTTAGGTATAAACAATTTTTTTGGTGAATTTTTTATCAAATTTTTATTTTTCGAGTTTACGTTGGAGGAGTAAACCGAAAAGACTTGCAAATATTGAGTTCAATTTTTTGGGGAGACTTCATTTAATCGTTTTCTGTTCGTGCCGATATTAAATCCCTCAGATTTCTAAAATGTTCCATTCCTATTAATTTTTTGTTAATTTTTTTTATTATTATTGTTTTAAATTTTAAGCCTCCTTACTATTCGCCTAAGAAGGGTTAAATTTTTAGGAGAGAAGAATTGAAAATACCCGTAAAATTATCAGCTTGATAAGAAATTTTTTCAAAAATTGATTTTTAAAAAAAATTGAGGAGCGTTTTTCCAAACTGAGCTAATTTCAAAAAAATGTGTACGAGGAAAGGGCCATAGATGCGATTTTTCTCTTGAAAAAAAAATTGAAAAAATTATGGAAGGGGACTTGGATATAAATTTCTTGAAGAAAAAAAATCACACCTAAGTCCCTTTCTTCGTATACGGTTTTTAAAGTTAGATCAGTTTGGAAAAAGGGTCCTCAATTCAATTGAAATTGACAGAATGTCCGCTGAAATTATCTAAAAAAGCTATTCAATAATTTCCAATTTTTTTATGATTCTGAAATTATTATTGGTATCTATTTCGAAATGAATTTAAATTGAATTCTCAATTTTTTTTCAGCCAAACTTGGAATAATTTTGAATTTCAATCGTCACTTCCTCCGAAGCTCACAAAAATTCGACTTGAAATATTTAAAAAATTTCATAATTTTTGAAAATCGTGCTAAAAACAACTCCTTTTTCTCATCCAGCTGCAAAGAGGAACCAAAATAAAATTCGATCCACCATATTTCTCTTTTCACCCTTCGTCTCTACGTAATCTCCACCTTCGCCTTCGTTTTTAATCCTCGTCGAAATTCTTTCATCCGCGATAAGCTCGAAAACACCTTCTTATATAAAAGCTAAAAAACATTACGAAATGCTGCACAGAAAGTCCGAAGCATTTACGTTATTGCTGTTACGATACTTGGTATTCTACGCGCAGTCGTACAGTCGGGTTTTATTTTCGGGTACATAAACACCGAATACCTTACGAGATGAAATTAAAAACGATAAAATTCGCTGTTTTTCGCTGAGATGCTCGAATAACGGACACTAGCTCGGTTACATAAAACCCTCGACACTACGCGACGTCGGTTTTTATCAGTAATTGCGTAAATTCTAACGTCGAAATGCGAATAAAATTTGACAAATTTGGAACGTCTCGACGCGCGGTAATAACCTTATAAACGCGATGTTTCTGGGGGATAAAACTCGGGCGAGTGAACTTACGTAAATTTCCATCAGCGGCGTGTACGACCCGCAAATACCGGAGTTTGATTTAGTCGCGCGTTATAGCTGAAAAAGAAAAAATACCATAAAAAATTATACAACCCATAAACAACGTATTATACGGTTTTTTGGCCGGATTAAATTTTAATTAAATAAAAAAATTGGATTCGGGATCGGCGGAGCTTTCGTATTCGGCCCAAACATCGAGTATATAAGCTTCGGTCTCCGGGCGGATAAGGAAAACGCGAAATAATTCGGTTTAATTACTCTTTACAAATTCGTACCTAATTACACGTCTGGTCGTCGTCGCGGGGGCGGAAAAAATCCCCAACTTTATGGTAAATCTGCGAAGCGAACGAATTTCCGGCGAATATTTCGCGGTAATTTCATTTTGGCCATTGTGGAAATTTATTTTTCTCCGTTTACTTTCGCGAGGAAATTTTAATTGAAATTCCGAAAAACGCCGGCGAATACCTCGCGTACCTACTCGCGAAACCAAAAGCTAGTCGGAGTGTAAGATTACTCGGGGGCAAAAAATCGTCTGTTTCCGCGACTTATTCAATACGGTTGGCATTTCATTCGAGCTTCCAGATACCTACTCGAAGGCTGAATGGCGAAAATAATTAAGCTAGAAATTATATAAGCAGGATGCTCCGGCGAGATACTCGTGAAAGAAAAAAAAAATCCTCAACCGGTAAATCATAAGTGCTCGATCAACGACCAGCCTTTTTTTTTACCTCTTAATTGAGACCTCGATGTAAAAATTTCTCGTATCCTTTTTTTCCTCTAAACAGCGCAATTCACCGGATAAAAAATACGTCTGTTCGATGCAGCAGCATTACTAACGCGATTATATAGGTATAAGTGAAAGAAACAACCCTTTTATTCGGCTTATAAGGAAAAGAAGCATGAGCTGAGCTGGAGAGGGGCGGAAAAAAGGTGAATATAAATCTAGCGTTAACGCTTTATTATTCATAATCAGGTGCAAACGTATAAGTATATAGACTGATACGTCGTATAAATAAATAACGTCGAGCTATATGCACTTTTAGACGATATGAATTTTTAAAATACTCGCGTAATGGTTTTTAATAATGATATTTTTTCGCTTCTGTGCCAATGCGCGGGAGCTTTTTCCTACGCGTGTGTACGACTGGCTCGGGCTGGTGAATAATTTACCATGTTTTTCTTTACTTTGTATATTCTACGTTATGTATATCGTCGAAGAGGTAGTAATTATCGATCATTGCTCTAGCTGGTGGTGCTATTTAAACGGTATTTTTAGGCTGTTATTACGCGAGTAATATCGAGGTGTTGTTGTTTTTTCTCTTTCACAAGTATCCAGACTAAATGAGCGACTATTTCGAGGGATAAGGGAACGTTTGGAGGGAAAAAAGGTGTTAAAATGCGATTAATATTCATATCAGCAACTAGTTAATCATCGAGTTTTGATGGTCGAGTATTTGGCGATGAGGTTCTGTAAGGAAGCATTTTTTTCTTTTCGGGGCGTTAATTGATACGAATTTGGGTGCGCGATAAGTAGTCTTGGCGTCGAGTAGCTGTCGACGTCGTTGGGTGGGGTCGTTTTACACGTATTTTGAAATTGTAATTATCGCCGGAATTCGGTACGATTTTCGTAGCGGAATTTTTATTCAAAGGTGGTGTTCTGGGTACTCGAGTTCAACAATTGGTGCTCGGATGTGAGATTTGTCTCGTCTCGATGGGGACTTCAATTTTATGACGTTGAATATGTATTTTATCGAAGAAAAAAGTCGTTGAATTTTGGCCTTACGAGAGGTATTAGTGAGGTTTTGTCGAGAAGTCTGGTACTGTTTCATTGGGATTTTTCAAAATGCCTCATTCTTGGTTAAATTCTCTAAAAAGTTTTTTTTTTTTTTCGTTAATTTGTATCTGGACTAAATTTCGTGAATTTTGTGCCAAAGAATTGAAAAAAATCCCATGCATTTAATTGTCTTTGTAAATTGGGTTGAATAGGGTTATTTCACTTTCGCTAGTTTTCTCCTTTCCATTATTCGAATTTCGAATTTTTTTTTTTTTTGGGGGGGGGGGGGAAATTATCATCAAATTATGTCGAGATCGGAATTTTTAGATTTTGACTAAATTTTTCATGTTTGGATAAAAATAGTATCCTGGAAAAAACACTTGAAATTGAATTAAATTTCAGTTCATGATCGTTCCTTAATGGTGAATTTTTGAAGATACATATCAAAACTGATCATCAGAAAATTCTTTCATGATTTATTCAAGCAACTGAAAATTACATTATGTACGATTTTAATGAAATTTTTGAGAGTAACAGAAAATATTTCCCTTTATAAATTGGAAGGGAAGGAAGTGAGGGGCGAGGGGGGAGGGGGAGAGAAATACGGGGGAAAGTTTTAAAATCTCAAATTTTCGTGCAAAGAAAATTGATGAGTTTTTTGGACCAGATACAAAATGTTTGAAGTGTAGTGAGGGCTAATGACATTTGAAAAAAAACTCAATTTGAACTTCTTTGTAATTATTTTCAGTTTTTGGTAAATTCAGAGTTGGATTATTAAAGATTTTGTAACTAAACATTCCTTTTTTCGGAAGGAGGAGAAGTTTTGTGCCAAAAAATGCTCAATTTTTTCGTGAAAATGAATAATAGAGGTAAAATGACATTTTGAAAGCAATCCTCAAGACTGAAATTTGAGTTTTTTTTAATTATTTCAATTTTTGATCAATTTTCAGAGATGAGAATTTTATTGAGAAATTCATCATGATAGTAACTAAAAAATTTTCTTCAGGTGAGGTGGGAAGGAGAAGGTGAAAATTTCAAATTTTTGTGCTGAAAAATATTTCTTTTTTGAAAAAATCCTCCGGATTAAATTTTGAACTTTTTTCATAAATAAATTTTGAGATTTTTTATTTTCAGTTTTTGATAAATTGCTTGTTACAAAAGTTTTTCAATGATCAGAACTCCTCTTTTTGGTGGGGGGAGAGAAGGGTGTAAACATTTCAAATTTTTGTGTAAAAAAATATTCATTTGTATTTTTATATGAAATCGAATGTTTATACTTACGTGAGCCTGAATATAAAAACCGTCCTTTGAGGTCAAAAATTGATTTTTGAGTTGAGGCTTCCCTTTGATTCTACTCCTTGTGAAAAGCCCAAAATCAGAGTGAATTCAAAAACCAATTTTTGACCTCTTAAGGGTGGTTCCTATATCCGAGCTCACATAAAGATAACAGAAATAACACTGCGCTGTAGAAGAAATCCTAAGATCAAATTTTGAGTTTTTTTTCAGTTTTTGGTAATTTTTTACAGATTGTTTACCTGTTAAAAATTTATCAAGAATAACGAAAAATTCATTTTTTATGGGGGGGGGGGGGGGTAAAAATCTTAAATTTATGTAAGTACATATAATTAAAATATTTTGGAATAATTTATTCCAAGAGTGATGAACGACGATTTCATTTTTATTGATTTTCGAAGGTTTTTTTAAAAAAATACTTATTACGTGACTTCACAAAAATAACTAGAAACTCACTTTTTTGTGGAAATAGAGGAGAAGGGGCGAGAGGGGGGGATTACAAATTTTTGTATAACTAAAATATTTTGGAATAATTTATTCCAAGAATAATCAGACAAATTTTTTTTTATTGATTAAAAGAAATTAAATGTTGAAAATGAAAAATCATTTTTTGAAAAAAAAAACATCAAAATTGAGTGTGACTTTTCAAAGGAATTTAGACCAATTTTCAAAAGATTCTAGAAAGTAACTGAAAATTCTTCTTTTTTTGAAGGATTCTCGGATAAAAGGGAGTAATTATCTCAAGTAAAATTGTGTTACATTTTGAAACTTCTGAAAAAAGTGAAATTTTTCCTTTCTTGTGAATTCATACGAGGGGGAGGAAAGGGATAAAAACACTTACTTACTATTCGTACAAACGAAAATTTGACTAAACTCAAATTTATCGCACGAACAGTTGAAAATACCAAATTACTGTATTAAGGTGTAATATTGAGTGAAGGGGAATGGCCAGATAATTCGAATTGTAACACTTCATTCTCATAGCACAGCCATCCCGAACTTATAATTTACCATTATTCATTTATTTCGCCAGACTTTTCAACAATTCCGAAGCCGAAAATCTGCTCGATTAATCGACGCAATCCCTTTTATAAAATTTCCATCGTGACAAAATAAAACGCCGTATTTATTCATTTTCATCGAAAACCCCCATAATTACGTGCGTTTATCGCGAGACCGAATTTCACGTTTTTTTTTTATCCTTCCACGTCGAATGTAAACTTTCCGAGACACAATCGTGAAAAATATTTCGCGTGGAGAATTTCCTACTCAATGAAAATAATTCCAAGGAAGAAAAGAAAAAAGGTATAAAACATAAGTTTACTATAATGGAATTTCCTAATAATAACTATAACTTTATACATTTTTCTGTACACGAAGAAAAAAAAAATTATCTCGAAAGTAATTGAAGGCAGTGTTATACATTTAAAAAAAGAACCGACTGTATTATTACCGCAGCCAATAAATCCACCTTTGCGGTTCGTTTTGCGACACTAATTGAGTAAGTAAAATATACTCATTTTGAGTCGCGAGCCACGTAAACTGGAACCAGACCAAATGGAAAAAAAACTATACGCCTACTTGTTATAATTTTTCGAAAGCATTACGTCCGCGATATAAATCAGTCATCTGGTTTTATTAAAAAAAAAAACCAAAGGAAAAAACAGACCCGAAGAAGATCGAGAGAGGAGACGAAGGGTAAAAACTCTTGGCGTTTTCGTATATACATAGTGTTTTTGGAACAGTGAAAAAAAAAGAAACTTTATAATCTATTACACCCAAGGGGTGACGAAGCTTGAAATTCGTCTCTGGTCGCACTTAAACGGTAAATTGTGTAGCGTACGTAAGTGTTGGTGTGAATACGCAGAGAGCAAGAGGACGAGGAAAATGGGGTCGAAGAAAATGAACTGGACTTCCTATTCTCGTTTGTACAACGTACAACGAGCTTTCCATTCATTTTACCCTCGGCCTCGTACACTTTCGAAGAAGCTGATGCGGGCTAAAAAAAAAAAGAAGAGAAAAAACACGCGAATGTACCAAACCATCGCGATGTTTTTTCCGTCAGTCGATGGGCGACCGGGGGCCGGGGATGGGGAAAGAAAAAAGCTCATAAAAACGAATCATGAAGCTGACGCGTTGTACGGGAACAGCAGGAGTAAGAGTGAAAACCCCATAAAAGATGGCGAGGGACGAAGCAGCCGGGGCGTTTTAAACTTGTTCGAAAACCTTGAAAAGCTATCCGAAGTGAAAAAACGCGGAACGGCGGATTTTAGTTTATTATTGATTAAAATTCTAGAGGTCACTCGTCGTGAATTCAAAAAACTTCGCTCAAAATGGGTTTAAAGTTCGCCTCGCATAAAGTTTTTTAGTACAATCGTACGCGGTTACTGTTTGCTTGTGGTACCGAAGTGTCGAAAATTTATCCGAATTCGAACGTATGGCTACGAAATGAGCGAAAAATTTATTCAAGTGTGAATTCTGTACCGCGGTGTTATTTTTTCCACCCCACCGGAGGGATATGGAATTTTACAGAATTTAAAAGTATTTAGAATGCAGCTTGCTGCGTTCGTCGCAGGTTTAGCCAACGTTGTAAAATGTTTAGCAGGCCTGAATCACGAACAATGCTTATCGAAATGGCTGAATTTATATGTGGGTCGCATAGTTCGTGAAAGTACGAGATTTTCCTCCGTTTATGGTACAAAAAATAGTCAGGCTGGTTCGAAACTTCGGCACGTTGGTCAGCATCGACATCGGTGGCCGGGGCCATCCCATGGACACACTTTTCGCACGATTCGTTCCTCTTTCTCGTGTACCATTTGTGTTGTCGTCGATGTCTCTCCGCGCAGACAACGAATAAACGACCGTAATACGACGACAAAAAAATAATCCACGTATAGCATATCTATCGCGAAGGGAAATACATAATACGTATTTCGTGTCTTTGTACTTATTAAACGATTCGGCTTTTTGTGAACGTACACAAGGAATAATTCTTTGAATGGGTTTATTCTCATCGCCATTGCGCTAGGTTATCATTATATCGAAATCGAGGTCTTTTTTTGAAGACGAGATGAATGTCTGGCAAAAGTGGTACGTTTAAGGGACGTAATAGCGTATGTAACTCGATATCAGTATGGTGGATTTTTTTCCTCTGCCTCTAACGTCGTTCGGCGGCGTTTTATCGAACGTTTAACGTTGGGTAATTGCCGAGTATCCTAATGATAGTGCGAGGATTCGTATGGTTTTTTTGGGTTCCAATCTTCGAACCATCTTTGTAGCTATTGGGATAATTGAGGTCGCGCAATTTCCATTGCCCCTGAGAAATAAAATAAGGGTAGGTAGTGAGAGCTAATCGCCGAATTTGGCGACAGCGTTGAGTCCGTCGATACACTTGTAATGTATTACACCTTGTTATATGATGTTCGGTTGGGTAAATTATAATCGTTTGTTTTTTCTGTTTGTTGCAGGTAAGCGAAGTTGGATTTTGTAGATTCGACGGTGGTGATTAATGGGGCTGTTTAAGGTATGTTTTTTTTTTTTGGTTTTTGAAATGAAACGATGTATTGGTGGATTTGTAAGAGTTTTGGAAAAGGTTCGAAGTTTTTACCCGAGTGGTGATTTTTTTTTCGTTCGAAAAATTGTCATAAATTGGTGTTTTTTGTTTCGATAGTTTGAAGATCTTTTTCGATTAAGTATGTGGTTCCTTCGGTTTTTGAACGTAGGCAAAATTTGATCAACTGCGACAAATTTTGTAGACTTTTTGAGCCATTTTTTTGGAAAAATTTTGAAATTTATAAAAAATGTTATTTTTGTAATTGACGTTGGCTCAAGAATAGAATTATGATGATTGCAGGAGTTAAAAATTTTCGAAGTGTCTTAGTGCCTTCAATTTTGTGGTTGACTAAATATACCAATAGTACCATCAAAAAGTATGGATAAAAAATTTTTAGTTTGTACGTATGATGATTTTTGTTTTTTCGATGCCTTATTTTGACACAATGGAAGGTTAAAATGTAGAAATGCCGAACATTTTTTCAAATCCTAGCGTTTCTAGTTTTCAAAAAATGTGTCTGGTTTTGAAAAATAGCTGTAAAAAATAGCTTTTTCTACAATATTTCAAAATATAAATTGATCAAAAATTTAAAAAAAAATCAAGTATACTCCATTTTTGTTCTTGGGAACGATTCTTTTTTTTTTAAAGTTCAGCTCGAGTTCTGGGATTTTTTTTTAAATTTTTCACGTCTATTTGAAGCAAGCAAGTAAGGGAATCATTTGAAGAGTGGACCTCCGATTGGGACAAGAATGAGAGTGGGATTTTTGGAAAAAGAATATGTAAGAGCTTGGATATAGAAACCACCCTTGTAAATCAAAAATTGATTTTTGAGTTGATCCTGATTTTGGGCCTTCCAGAAGGAGTAGAATCAAGGAAAACCTCAACTCGGAAATCAATTTTTGATCCCTAAGGGTGGTTTCGGTATCCAGGCCCATATATAAAATTGATAAAAAATAACTCAAATCCAACTTAAATGGCAATAAGAAAAAAACAATATAAATAATAAATGAAAGTAAACTTGAATTCTAACGTTCTAATTGATAACTCAAAAAATTAATAATTAATAGATACTTGGAATAAAACTCATCAATATTTCATAAAAAATAAGTATAAAGAAAAATTTATCAAAATAAATAATAAAATCATAGTCTATACTCTCTTTTTACAAAATTACAGTTTCCCAATGTGATTTTTTTGATTTTTGACAAATTTAAAAAAATTTAAAAACACTTGTGATTTTTGAAAAAAAACGTGTTTTTTAAAAACAGAATAATCATTTTTTCAAAATTTGACTTACACAAGGCGATTTAATCGTTACCTCCCATCTTTACAATTTGACAACTAAAATATCTAAATGTATATTTAATTTTATAAAATCGTAGCACTAACTGATACAATATCAAAAAAATAAAATATTTCATTACAATACATTTTAAAAATATCAAAACACACATAGCATACCTCGAAATTTGATAAACTTATTTCTACTCAACGATTTTGTAAAAATACAAAAAAAAAAAATACAAAAATATTGTATAGGTATTTTTAATTTATTCTTTTCAAAATAATATGAGCGAACGATCGGAAAAAATTTTCCACATTCTAAACAATTGAATGATGGAAATGCAAAACGTACTAAGTGCCATTTACGTAATTGAGATTTGCAAAAGTTGCTGGATGGATATGGAGGGTCAGAAGCACTCAGAACGGAACCTGAACTAGGTTTTTGTCAAGTTTGAACATTCAGAATGTTCAATCTTGACAAAAATCTAGTTCAGGTTCCCTTCTGATCCTCCATATCCATCCAGCAACTTTTGCAAATCTCAATTACGTAAATGGCACTTAGTACGTTTTGCATTTCCATCATTCAATTATTTTACTAAGTAACATTTGTTTTTTCATGACAATTGAGTAACTTTTTATGATATTTTGGGACATTTAATGGATCGCATTTTATTCGTGGTTTTTGTAGATAATTTTCTGGTATTTTATAAAATGCAAAAATTTATGGAATTTTTTTTTCAAAATTATCGATCAAATAGCAGAAAAATTTTAGAATTTTTTAAAATTATTCAAATTACTCTGAATATTGAGAAAAATAAAAAAATTTCAGTGATCCCGTTAAATATTCTCAAAATAGCATAAAAAGTTACTCAATTGTCATGGAAAAACAACATTATGTTGTAGAATGATTGTCTAGAATGTGAAAAATTAATATTTTACAATTTTTGTAGATAGATTTCTTGTAAGGAAATCTGAAGCAAGGTGCATCATCCTAGACCAAGTAGTCTGCCAAATCTATTCAAATTGACCAAATAGTCCGATTTTTGCAATAAATTGAAGTTCTGACATTTTACTTTCATCTTGCCGAATTTTTTGAAATTTTTTTCACTGTTTTTGCTTCCTTTTATCGAAAATTGTTGATCAAATATTAGAAAAAGTTATTTAAATTATCTACGTAGTACGTACTTAGGTATTCTAAATATGTATTAGCCAAAAATAAAGACAACTATTTAGCTTCCATGTTCTCCTCCTTCGGATCCTGGATGTTGAGATTTTTGAACGATGCTGGGAGTCCTCTGCTACAAATGCCTTTGACCCAAATGAATTTCAATAAAAAAAATAATAAAACAGGCTCAATGAAAATTCCTATGATGATCGCTTCTCCAGAATTCCGATGCTTCCAATATCTGCGAAATCATCTAGCGGATCGAATATGATTTAGGTTTGAATTTCCCTTTGAACTGCCACTGACTTCAAAAATTATTGTTCCCTTGTTCTTGGAATGATCGACTTTGTAATTTTTAAATTCGAAGTTGCATGCGTTTTCAAGATCAAATTTACAACCGTTGCACTTGAGGTTGATTATAATTTGTGTACCAACAATAAGAATTTCTTTTATAAAATAAGTTCGCGTGGAAATCTAGGGCCATTTGTTCGAAATTTTCACCTAAATCCTTGTATGGAGACTTATTAGCCTCATTTTTTAGAAATTAAAACATATAGAAAAAACGAACATAGCATGAGAAATATTCGACGTTTCAAAACAAACTGAAAATAAAAACGACGAGGTACTAAGTAGACTATCGAAACTTATTCAGTGCTAATATTTTTTTCTCTACATACAGTATGACACAAAAGTCTTGGTAAGCTGAAACATTTCTTAATATCTCAGAAGTGAAAAGAAATATCAAGACGGTTCAAACGGCAATGTGTTCCTGGTATCGAGGACATTGAATATTGATAATCAAACTTTCAACCCGACCTATAGGATGCTCACAAATTGAGAAACCGGTTTGGGTCAAAAAATGGGGGTCCGGGTTTTTTATTGAAATGAAGTCTACGCACTGGCGCGATTAAAATGTGATATGTTTTTTTGAAACCGGTTCAGCGGTTTTGAACCAGTTGTCAATAGTATCCAAAAAAGTGGAGATATGAAAAAAAGTTTGAAACAAAAGTTGTAGAGAAGTAAAAAATGAACATTTTTTGTTTCATAACTTTTTTTCCACCTTGAAATAGAAAGAAGTTGTCGTAGAAAAGGTTTGAGTATAATTTTTTGTTTTCCAAGTCATAACTCTTCTCCATCGCCAGATGGAAAAAAAATTATGGGACGTAAACCATTCAGTTTCCAATTCATTACAACTTTTATTTCACATGTTTTTTGATATCTCCAATTTTTTGAAACCGGTAGTTTCTTTGGATGATTTTTTTTCCAAGTCGATAACCGGTTATCAAAAAGTGGAGATATCGAAAAAAGTTTGAAACAAGAGTTGTAGCGAATTAAAGACTGAACATTTTACGTTCTGTAATTTTTTCTTCATTTAGCAATGAGGAAGAGTTATGGCATAAAAAGAAAAAATTGTACTCCAGTTCTTTATACCATAACTTCTTTCCATTGCAAGATGAAGAAAAAATTACAGAACGTAAAATGTTCAGTCTTTAATTCGCTGCAACTCTTGTTTCAAACTTTTTTCGATATCTCCACTTTTCGATAACCGGTTATCGACTTGGAAAAAAAATCATCCAAAGAAACTACCGGTTTCAAAAAATTGGAGATATCAAAAAACATGTGAAATAAAAGTTGTAAAGAATTGGAAACTGAATGTTTTACGTTTCATAATTTTTTTTCCATCTGGCGATGGAGAAGAGTTATGACTTGGAAAACAAAAAATTATACTCAAACCTTTTCTACGACAACTTCTTTCTATTTCAAGGTGGAAAAAAAGTTATGAAACAAAAAATGTTCATTTTTTACTTCTCTACAACTTTTGTTTCAAACTTTTTTTCATATCTCCACTTTTTTGGATACTATTGACAACTGGTTCAAAACCGCTGAACCGGTTTCAAAAAAACATATCACATTTTAATCGCGCCAGTGCGTAGACTTCATTTCAATAAAAAACCCGGACCCCCATTTTTTGACCCAAACCGGTTTCTCAATTTGTGAGCATCCTATAGGTCGGGTTGAAAGTTTGATTATCAATATTCAATGTCCTCGATACCAGGAACACATTGCCGTTTGAACCGTCTTGATATCTCTTTTCACTTCTGAGATATTGAGAAATGTTTCAGCTTACCAAGACTTTTGTGTCATACTGTATATTGAGCAGACGTAAGATAGCGACTCTCAAAGGAAGTGTAAGTATAAAAAATGATGTTATCGGAGGTGGTTGGAAACGGCAAGACAAAATGTTATCATTTTTGTTACGACTCCTTCCGAAAAAATTATACGTTTTAATACCGTATGTGTGTGCAAAATTTCCCGTACAATATCTCAGTATCCATAAATAATTGATGATAATATGATCTCATTGCTCTCGAGTGAAATGTATAAATGATGAGTAATAGGATGCGATTAAAAAGACGATATCTGCTATTAATTTTGATGAAATTCCAGTTCCTGTGTATGTCACTTTTATCATGAGTTCTTCGGAGACTTCCTTCGCGAAAAACATTTTAATCGCCACTGCTTGTTCATTCAAAAAACTCAAATTAAATTTTTTGTCGAGTACGAATTGGGTATTCCTGATATAATTGTAAAAAAATACCTGAGAAATGTTCAAACTTGTACTGAAAATTGAGCTCTACAGCCCCTGTACTCCTTTCAATTCACCCACTTTTACCAAATTTTTAATTTTTCGTCGCGTTTTTACACTCGCCATTCCAAATCTTTTCCCCACAACCTCGCAACTCTAATCCTCCCCCTCACCCTCTTCGTCGACCTTGTCAATATGATTAAATCGAGCCTTTAATACGGTACTAAAATGGTAAATACGACCATATTAGATCCCCGATTCCATCACACCCGCTGTTTATACCACCTTCCGCACACGAGTAAAATTCACTTTATCGTCTATAACGTACGTATCCGAAGGAATAAATTTTTCCGCACGTTCGTCGCTCGGCAATAGGAAAAAGTAATAATACACGTTGAAAGGAATTTTTCTGCTAAAGAAGTATACAGACGACTTCGGCGCGGCTCGGCGGGCGAAATATAGAAAAAAATAAAACGTCAAAATGCTTTTTGCTTTCACAATGTGGCGTTAAAAAAGCAACACATTTCCGAAATAACAAAAATTGTTTCGAATTTGTATATCCGTTTTCCGTATCAAAGCGACGAACGAAATGGAATATTTTCTTTGATATTTGGGCGTTATTTGCGAACCATTTTTTCCATTCCTCTTGCGAATACGTCGTCGCGACCGACCGTACAATTCTTCGCCATTGATCGCATTAGGTGGCAATTTTCTCGTACATAAAATTGGCCTTGCTGTAGGATTTTTTCCAACGTATATCGAGTATCGATTGACGTATTAGAGAGAGAAAGCCAAGCGAATATCTGGTAACTATACGACAGAGGAGTTTTTTTTTTCCTTCTGGTACGACGTATCGGTACGTCTATACGTAATACGTATAAATATATTGGCGATGTAAAGAGAGTTTAATGAATTATGATAAATTACCATAAAATGTCAGCTTTCAAGTGGATAAAGTAAAGCGTTCAGGGAAATGGCTTTTCAAACAAACATTTCAAAGTTTAGTCTATTGTAATACGGTTAAATAGTAATGTTTAGGTTAATCGATGTTTGAACTTTTGTACATAAAGAGCATTTTCATCGTTGAGCGATTTCGTTTTGTTTTGCGGAAAGCTGCGCTCGTATACTCTTAACTTAATGATACTTGTTGTTTGTTTTGATTGTCGGACATTAAAAAAAAAAAGAGAAGATGAAAAAAACTACCTACTCGAGTAAACATCGCGAAGCCTACAATGTTTTAAGCGACGTTACGCGTCGAGGTAGTTTTAAAGCGTGTAGCAATTATCGCGTTGTTCGTCGAGATAACTCTTTTCAGTTGCCGAGGGTATTTCGACCTGGAACCGAGTTGAACACTTGGCTGGTGTAATTTTTGCGCGAAGTAAATTCGTTCTCGAATTGGCTAGGAGATTTTTTTAATTGGGAGACATTTTCGGAATGGGGTGAACATGTGAGGATTTTTGGACGTTTTGGGAATGTGAGTTTCGATCGAAATGTGGCTCTTTTCAGGGTTTCAGAATCATACTTTAAAAACCCCGATTTTTTTACTAAATAAGGGAAGGGATCGAGTACGGGGTGTTTCTAGAATTTTGGCGATTTCATCCCCTGGTGTAGATCATTTTCCTCGAAAAATTAAATTCCAAAAATTTTAACTCCTTGCATTAATTAGGGTCTGTATGTGCTGATCCTTCCTTTTTTTGTAGGATTTAACATAGGAAAATATGCTAAAAACAAAAAAAAAAACTTCTGGGAAAAATAATGCGAAATTCCAAATATTTATTTAAAATATGAACCATTTTAAATTTTTAAGAATTAACTTTGATTTAACATAGGAAAATATGCTAAAAACGAAAAAAAAATTGGGAAAAAATGATGCGAAATTCCAAATATTTATTTATTTGAAATCTGAAAACATGACTCATTTTGATTTTTAAGAATAAACTTTGATTCAACATAAGAAAATATTCTAAAAACAAAAAAAAAATTTGGGGGAAAAATGATGCAAAATTCCAAATACTTATTTCTTTAAAATCTGAAAATATGAACTATTTTGATTTTTAGGAATGAACTTCAAACTCGAAGAATTGGGGAGAGGGGTGTCAAAAGGCCCTTAAATTTGGTAAAATTGGTCGAAATGTACTACTTGAGGTCCCCAGCTTTCCCTATGATGATTCCTCAGGTCCAAAGTTCATCCTAAAAATCAAAAATTTATAGGCAGTCATATTTTCAGGTTTCGAAGCAATACCTATTTGGAAATTTTTCATTAATTTTTTCGAAAAACCAACTCAATTTTTCCTGTAGGATAAAAATTTTAGAACATGGATATGTTCAAATTTACTTATTTTAGAGATGAGGGAATGTTTCTTATTTGCGTGTAAAGAGGCAAAACTCCACATTTTTATTATGCTTTTGATTTTTTCTCAATTTTTTTCATTTTAAATTACTTTTTTAATATGTTTCTGATTTTGAAAAATGTTTTTTTTTTCAACATGTACTGTTTTAGAGAGACAATGTTGCCAATCTTGCTAATTTAAACCACCTTGATCTAATTTTTTCTGTTGGGTCTAATTTTTTCTCAAGTTTTTTCAAGTCTAACGCAATGTCATTATTTCTTGATCTGAAAAGGTTACGTTACACCTTTCAAATTCCCCCCCCCCCGCGCTGCAAAACAAGCGTATCCATGTCAAAAAAAACCTTTTTATCCTGCTATCGTTTGTTAAATCCCATCAAGAAAAGGAGAGCCCCGTATATTGCAAATAATTGATGTATTAGGAACACAGAGCTAAAATTTTGGGGGTTTTCATTTTTAGAGGAAAATGAACCACTCTAGGGGATGAGACTTCCAAAATTGAAAAATTGGATTTCAAATACACCATCAGACATCATAGCGGGTCACTTTTTCAGGGTGTTTGTCACTTTTTTCGACTTCAGTCACTTTTGGTTACTTTTCAAGTCTAAAAGGTCACTTTAGTTACTTTTTCCCCCTCAAAAGTCATTTTTTCTTCGCACTTCCAGGTAAAAATTCAAATTTTTACGTAGAAATTACTATTTTTCAAAATTTTTCAAGAAAAAAATTAAAAAAATTGATTTTTGTTAGTTTGTTTGTTTGACGGAGGAATTTTATAAGTAAATGAAATTATTCACGTATTTTCAGTTGATTCATCTTTGAAATGTTTGCAGAAAACTACAAAAAATTGCCCCCCTCCAGAAAACTGTAAAAAATTGCCCCCTGAAAAAAATTGAATTTTTGGTTACTTTTGGTTATTTTTTGGTCACTTTTTGGTCACTTTTTACTCAAAAAAAGTTACTGGCAGTTACTTTTTTCTTCAAAAATTTCGCTATGATGCTTACCCCATGATTCAGTATGTTAAGTATATTTCAAAAGGTGTCTATTTGCAAGAAAAACAAAAATAATTAGAAATTAGCAATAATTTTTCTGCAAGAATTTTAATAATTTTACACGAAAAGCAAGAATTTTCAATATTTTGCTCTTCTGTGAATTTTTCAATCAAAGGATAAAAAGAAAGGTTCTTTTTTGGACAAATTTGAAGTAAAAAAAATGGTATGAAATTGAAAATGGCCAGAAAAATCCAGAAAATGACGAGAATTTTCATTTTTCAGATTTAGTAGACACCTTGTTATTATTTTTTTCTTTTCTTTTTTTTGAAATTTCAGAACTATAACTTTGTTTTTCCAACTTGTAACTTAACTCTGTTTATTTGGAAAGCGAAGAGGGGGAACAATTTCCTACAGCCAATTTCAGCCCATCACTGGAATTTTTCATCACCTTCTCTAATTCCCGTCCCTCTTGCTTGGAAAAATTCCCCTCCTCGGCGTTTTTTCTACCTACCTCACGATTATATTCCCTCCACTTCGTCCCTCGTTAAAAAATACAAACTCGACAATTGCCCCGAAACTACCACAGTTCAAAAATTCACGCAGCTGTTATGCTGTAAAAACTCGTCTCTGTTAACTTACAAAAGCCCTGCCAATTTCCCTTCGTTTGTAATTTCCTCGCGGTAACATTTCGTTGATAAATTCATAAAACCCGCCGAATACGAAATTCTCCCTTTAGTCTTTTTTTTTTCGCGAGCCGCGGCGACGATCCGACGACGTAAACCTTCTCGTTAGCGAGTAAAATCCGCGAGAAATACTAAACCTACTTAAAAAATCTGGTATACCGGGAAGTATCTCATCCTTTTGACGAATAAATCCGTTTCTACGAAAAAACACAGTACCAGAGGAAAGTTTAATTTCACGCGAACAATATAAAAGATTTCGTTCTGTGGAAAATAAAAAACCTCACCGGCAACCGTCTCAAAAACCAAGCAAAAAAATCCGTCAAACGGTATAAATATTAAACGGCCATATATTCGGGAATATTTATATAATACAATTTAGTCGGCAAATAAGTTTTAGTCGGGGAAAAAGGTAAACGCGTTCGAAATTTTAAAACGCCTTTATTACCAAAGGGACGCGGAAAAATATGTAATATATTTGCTGATATTATGTTTAGGGACTACATTCTAAGAAAATATAATGCAGATAAAACGCTACAGCCAAGATTACCTAGAAAGATGAGAGCAATAATTTAACAACATTTGCATAGTACATTTCACCCGATGCGGCGATACTTGCACGAGCAGCACGAGACGGCGCATCGTCGAAATATCGAGCTATGAATATTTCCGAAAAACAGGGCAAGGGGGATCTTACCTACGTCGAGGAAAAAATACGAAAGAGAAAAAGTTACTCGGCGTGGCAAATTCGGCGTGAAATACGACGCGAATCGTATGAGGGTAGAAAAACACGTTTAATTGATGGCCCAAGTTGAGATATATATTCAAAAAATTGGCGAGCGAGAAAAAAATAATACCGAAAGAACGTTTACAATGTGTTTAAAAAAAAGTTTAAAACGAGGTTTCCTTCGCTTTATTCAATAAGTAGCTTTTGGTCGGGAATATGGAGAGAATTTCTCGGCAACTTTTTTACTTAATCATCAAAATGGCCTGAAATAATAAAATTTCATGGCGGAGGCTGCCTCGGTTGGGTTATTTTTGGGATATCTTTCGAGGGTAATTGTTGGTTGATTAGATGGCCTCGTCTTGGCACCCCCATCGAGAATTCCGGTTGATTATGTTTGTCGAATTTATTAAACCTTTAATTAAGATTTACTCGGGATCTGGGCCGGGGTCGGGGTATGAAGGAAAGAAAATCCAAATCCGCGATTTCCTGCTCCGTTTCGAATAAAAATCACGCGGTGGTAAGTTTAGAAGGTAAAATCGCACCTGGAAACATCCAAAGGCCGGATTAAGTTGCTAAGAAATTTGACGAGCAGAAAATTTTTTCACGACCGTGCAACGTTTATGCTGCGAAAGCTTAACATATTAAAACAATCCATCTTTTTCAATACGTTCTCAACGCTGGTATCGTGGCAACACCTGTTTCAACTTAAAAATTAATCTCTCAACTGGTAAAAATTCGTAAGGGTTGCCAGGCGAGACCACGAGGGTGGGAATTTTCGAATGACATTATACGTGTTTTTTTCTCATTTTACCCCGACTCGTTGGTGTTCCAATGGTGATGCTTTTGTGTATGAATATGAATCGTTTTAACGGTGGTTTTTTTTCAAGGTTTCGGCAACATTTTTGGTACAGGTTTAGTTGCCTCGCTGTCTGTAGTTTACACGTCGATTTGAACATTGTATTGTACAATTTCGGACTCGAAAAGTTATTAACTCTCGGCAGGACTCGACCTAAATGTTATTAAATCAGCTAGGCAGCGGCCATCGTTTTACCAGGCATTTGGAACTTCATTAATTGTCAGATTTAACGTCAGAGGTTTAGCTTCTTTGGTTTTTTTTTTCACCTCTCCGTCTTCTCTTTAGTGGCCTCGACTGAACCGCGAAGGACGATGTACTTTTTTTCTCAATCAACCTCGCCCCCTCCCTCCACCCCCGATGCTGACTTCCTTTTGGAATGTAGCTGCTAATAGGTTTATACCTGTGGTGTACGACACGATGCATCTTCAACCCTGTACCTCTTTCTCTCTGTTGACTTGACGCGTATCCGACGCACCATTATTAATGATGGTTATACCGATCAAGGGTAGCCTGTGATGGTTTCTACCCGCTCATCCTTTTACTTTTATTTTTCCTCCCTTCTGGCGCGTCCGATAAAAGGTCTTAGCGGTTACCGTTCGTATACTAAAAGCCTTCTATTTTTTCGTTCACGTACCATCCGTATAAACGTTTTTTATCAGATTGCCTCGTGACAGATTGTTTATTTGGGTTTTAAAAATATTTTTTAAATTAGCCCTCCTCCCCCATCTTCATTCATATTTTACCTGTGTTTTGAGCCCGGTTGCAGTTTTGTTTCAAAGTTCCTCTTCGTTTTGTGGTATTCCTGCGAACCTCTGACCGCGTATTTTTGCTCAAAATTCGCGCTCGAATGGCTTATTAGTGACACGAGGGTGGTCCGAATTGTCTAAATGATTCATCCATTCGCTAAATACGCTATGGCAGCATTTCATTTTCCTTCGGCCGAAAAATAAGTTCGTGACTCGTGAGATTTGTGCGTTTGACAACAATTAGTCGTGTTGGCCGAATAAATCCATTTTTCAAGCGACCGCATCACCGTAAGGGTAAAAGTATTGGCAGTTGACAATACGAAATTGGTTACGAAAAGGGCGATTCCGCACCGTCCCCGGGTCCATCGCCTGGCTTGAAACGTGATGCAGGAAATTCCCAAAGAGTTGTTTTTTTGTAACTTTTTCGCATCTAAGGCGTACTTCGAACGCAGACGTAGGTATTCTTTGTTTTATATTTTTTTTTTCGACGAAATTTTCGTAGATTGGTTTTTGTTCCTGCTTTGTCAATGCGGTATTGAAAAATTGTTCTGTGGGATCAATTTTTATTGTTTTCGAGGGCATGTGTGTTTGAAGGTATAATGCGATATTGGTAATGAAAGCAACGAACTCGGTCTTTGCGGATTCATTTCTTAAAAGGCTTAACGGTATTTTTAACAGATTATTTAACTATAGCAGAATTTGAAGGGTCCGAAATGGACGGAAAATGTGGGAATATTATTTGAAAAACTGAAATCCTTGGTAGATTTTTAAAAAAATATTGGACCATTTATCAAAGATCGAACACTTTTCCCAAAATAGATTATTTTTTTGGGAACTACATGATTTTTCAAAACTGGGATGGAAATTTCCATCTCCTAAACAATTACCTATCCATTTTTTTTTTTTTGAAAAAATTTGGACAATTTTCGAAGATTTGAAAGATTTTCCAAAATTTGAACAATTTTTTGAAAATTTAAAGATTTTTAGAAAATAAAACAGTTTGAATTTGGAAAATTTTTTAAAAATAAAACCGTTTGAAGTTCAGGAATTTTTCAAAATTGAAGAATTTTCCAAAATTGAAGAATTTTCCAAAATTGAAGAATTTTCCAAAATTGAAGAATTTTCCAAAATTGAAGAATTTTCCAAAATTAAAGAATTTTCTAAAATTAAAGAATTTTCCAAAATTAAAGAATTTTCTAAAATTAAAGAATTTTTTAAAATTGAAGAATTTTCCAAAATTGAAGAATTTTCCAAAATTGAAGAATTTGCCAAAATTGAAGAATTTTCCAAAATTGAAGAATTTTTCAAAATTGAAGAATTTTCCAAAACTGAAGAATTTTCCAAAATTGAAGAATTTTCCAAAATTGAAGAATTTTCCAAAATTGAAGATTTTTTTAGAATCGAACAATTTTTTAATATCGGAGAACGTTTCAAAATTAAAGAATTTTCCAAAATCGAAGAATATTCTAAAATTGGAGATTTTTTAAAATTGTAGATTTTTTTAAAATTGAAGAATTTTCCAAAATTGAAGAATTTTCCAAAATTGAAGAATTTTCCAAAATTAAAGAATTTTCTAAAATTAAAGAATTTTCCAAAATTAAAGAATTTTCTAAAATTAAAGAATTTTTTAAAATCGAAGAATTTTCCAAAATTGAAGAATTTGCCAAAATTGAAGAATTTTCCAAAATTGAAGAATTTTTCAAAATTGAAGAATTTTCCAAAACTGAAGAATTTTCCAAAATTGAAGAATTTTCCAAAATTGAAGAATTTTCCAAAATTGAAGATTTTTTTAGAATCGAACAATTTTTTAATATCGGAGAACGTTTCAAAATTAAAGAATTTTCCAAAATCGAAGAATATTCTAAAATTGGAGATTTTTTTAAAATTGAAGAATTTTCCAAAATTGAAGAATTTTCCAAAATTGAAGAATTTTCCAAAATTAAAGAATTTTCTAAAATTAAAGAATTTTCCAAAATTAAAGAATTTTCTAAAATTAAAGAATTTTTTAAAATCGAAGAATTTTCCAAAATTGAAGAATTTGCCAAAATTGAAGAATTTTCCAAAATTGAAGAATTTTTCAAAATTGAAGAATTTTCCAAAATTGAAGAATTTTCCAAAATTGAAGAATTTTCCAAAATTGAAGAATTTTCCAAAATTGAAGAATTTTCCAAAATTGAAGATTTTTTTAGAATCGAACAATTTTTTAATATCGGAGAACGTTTCAAAATTAAAGAATTTTCCAAAATCGAAGAATATTCTAAAATTGGAGATTTTTTTAAAATTGAAGAATTTTCCAAAATTGAAGAATTTTCTAAAATTGAAGAATTTTTTAAAATTGAAGAATTTTCCAAAATTGAAGAATTTTCCAAAATTGAAGAATTTTCCAAAATTGAAGATTTTTTTAAAATCAAAGAATTTTTTAATATCGGAGAACGTTTCAAAATTAAAGAATTTTCCAAAATCGAAAAATTTTCTAAAATTGGAGATTTTTTTTAAAATTGAAGAATTTTTTAAAATTGAAGAATATTCCAAATTTGAAGAATTTTTCAAAATTGAAGAATTTACTAAAACATGATCAATAATTCTTCTCTAAAAATAGGCACATTTTTTCATTTCCCTTAACCTCCCCTCCCACCCCATGCTCTGCAGATCTACAGGATTAAATTTCAAGTTAGAAAAACAAAGTTCTAGTTGAAAAATGTTTTTAAAAAAATGAATCTAAAAACATACGTAGTTTCTTTCTGTATTGTACAAGTATAAAATATTGAAAAAAATCGATTTTGAGCTTGAAAATTCTTAGAGAGCTATATTTTGATTCAAATAATCAAAATTTACGAGTAATCCGATAGTTTTCATTCTTTTAAATCCTTGAATGATTTTTCGTTGGATTTAAAGACCTGGAGTACCTAATTGCCTGTCAGAAAAAAGGCTTCTCTTTAATTTTTCACAGTGAATGGTATTACCTTCATTCAAAAAATAATTCTCCATCGAGGAGAACCTGTAAAAAAAATTTGAGCGCAATCGGAAGACCTAAGCTCAAAACCTGCTCGAATTGTCATGGAATGAGCCTGACATTATTAGGGAACTTGTAATCCCTCCTTCCCTCATTCAATTCAACCCTGATTACCTATTCGTCTTTAAATTTCCCCCCTAATTTCAAAACATTGTTTTTTCTATTGAACCAAGAATTTTTTTCTCCACAAAATCGATACCTAATAAATTAATTAAAAGACGTACCCTGGCTCATCTATAAGTTCGCATGTATAAACAAATATTCAATACCGAGACTCTACGAGACACCCTGTACGCGCATGCCTAGAACCAATTATTCATCTAAATGATTCGGTTTCGTATACACCTTTCAACGACACCAAAATATCGGTCTGGTAATTTGAATTATGCCATTTTCGCTGCAGTCGACGACGCGACTAGATACCAGGAAATAATAAAGTATACTTACATGTAGTCGTAATACTTGAAAATATAGCCAAACGATTGTCAAACGGTCGCGAGTTCTCATTCTCGCGCTCAGCGGTCGCAACACAACGGTAGCATTGTAGGTAGACGCAGGAGAGGAACTACCGAATCCACAGTCGTCGAGCGGAATCGAAAGCAAGAGAAAAAACAGCCAAGCTATGTAGCTACTATACGGAATGATAAAAGCTATAAATTTCGTTTATTTATTACCAAATCAGAGATTTATGCCTAAAATGCGATTGTTATCTGTTTGGAAGAACGCGACTTAGCTATAATTAAATTACATAATTCGTATTGCGTGCGTTTTGTTGGTATATAGTTTGCGTGTCTGGAGCTTCTCTTCGGTCGCTTCCTTGGGGGGGTTTATGCGACGACGATGGTGAGAAATGTGGAGGTCTAGGTATGAATCGTATAGGTATTAGACTTCCAGAGGTAGCACTTCGAGTGTCTAGTCTAGTACCTACAAATAGATAACCATTGCTCGTATTTACCCTTCGTTTTTATATAGATTGAAAGCACACGTAATCATTACCGAGACATCTATGACGTCACATTGCTTAAAAATTATGTCCCCTGGAACTGCAGCAAAATACGTAAAAACAAAAAGATCGCACCTGTTGTTGGAAAAAAATAATAAAGGGGGAAAAGGAGATCTATAAGAAGTTCACTCGATGTAATAACATTGAACTGCGACCGAAGGATAAATAATACCGGAGGTAATCGAAGTCTCGTAGTGGATTTCGTGCCTTCGAGATGATATGAGATAACATTTCATATGCTCAGCCGAAGGCACGAATAATAAGGCTACTTTTTTCCACGGAATGGTCTTTTTTTTCCTACTATTCTGTCTTGTGTGTATGGTATCGTAAAATGCTAAATAATCTAAATTACGTGGAAAAAGTGGTTTTCAAAATTGTCTCGGTGCAGTGCATGGCAATGGCTCGTACCTGAGCTTGAAAATGGTACGATTATTACGTTAACGCGACGATAGCTTCGGGCTTTTGGGGATGTACGTCTATGTATCTTCTTGCGCTGTGCGGCGTAGCGTAACGAATTCTCGATTATAATATAAATACTGTTGTGTGGTGGTTTCAAAGTTTACACCAAAGGTCAAAAACGTCCTCGGTTTGCCCCGAAAACCAACTCACCGCGGTACAAAGAGTTTATTAAACTCTTTGTAAACGATTTCAGTGTTAAGGTACTTTGCTTTCGAATTGTTGTACTGGGTGTTTTGGTAAAGGGTTGTTCAATGACCTTATATGGTTTAAGATTTGGGATAATAGTGAGAAAATATGGTTGAAATTCGAAGGGACGAATGTCTTTGCGAAAATTTCGGATCAGAATACGTATTTTCGCTCGTGAAAAACGGATGGCGAGTTCATTGAAAAATAAACAAATCCCTGTCTAAAGATTTTTCGCCAGACTTCAAAATTGAAAAAATTGGGAATTTATATAGGTACCTACTCTTTCATTTTCGAATCGGTGAAATTTATCAAAAAACACTGAAAAACAGTCAGAGTTGCAGCACAGTAATAATTAAGTGAAAATTTTTTCACTGAAAGCAAGTCAGTGAAAGAAAATCACGGGAAATCAGTGAAAATTCACTAAAAAATCCGTGAAATTATTTGAACAATCAGTGAAAAATCAGTGAATTTCACTGATTTTTTCTGTGCTGAAATTCTGACTGATTTATCAGTGACCTTTCACTGATTCGGAATGAGATCTAACCAGCAGTAAAATTTTGAGCTGAAACAAAAATGTATCGAAAGTACATTCAAAAACAATCATTCTCTCTCATTCTGAATCAGTGAAAAGTCACTGATAAATAGTCAGAATTGCAGTACAGGAAAAATCTGTAAAATTCATGATTTTCAGCAAATTTCCGCTGATTTTTCAAAGATTTTCACTGATATTTCAGCAAATTTCATAAATTGACATGGATATGTCTTTAGGCCTGGGGGGTAAAATTTTGAAATGGTTACGCTAGAAAATTCTTACGCTAGAAAATTCTTACGCTAGAAAATTCTTACGCTTGAAAATGGTTACGCTTGAAAATGGTTACGGTTACGGTGGATCAAGACATTATGACATTATGTTAGACTTAAAAAAACTTATAAATAAAATTAAATATTATATTTGAACATAATAATTTGCTGATATTATGTTAGACTTGGACGGGTTACGGGTTATGTGTAATGATCACAGTGAATCAAGACATAATGACATTATGTTGTTACGGTGGATCAAGACATTATGACATTATGTTAGACTTAAAAAAACTTATGAATAAAATTAAATATTATATTTGAACATAATAATTTGCTGATATCATGTTAGACTTGGACGAGTTACGGGTTATGTGTAATGATCACAGTGGATCAAGACATAATGACATTATGTTAGGCTTGAAAAAACATAAATAAAATCAAATATTATATTTGAACATGATAACTTGCTGATAACATGTTAGACTTGGAGAGATTAGGTCAAGACATAATGACATTATGGTGGACACCAAAAAATTTGAAAAACATAATTTTCACATAAATATGTTTTAGGGCTGGGGGGGGGGGTAAAATTTGAAAAGTGTAATATAACGCTGGAGGTGTTACGGAACACTGGGATGGTTAAGTAACGTTTTTAGATTAAGACATAATGATATTATGTTAGATTTGAAAAAACGTGGAAAAAATTTGTATTTTAGTCGGTCGAAAAGTCGGTTGAAAAGGTCAAAAAGTCGGTCAAAAAGTCGGTCAAAAAGTTGGTCGAAAAGTCGGTTGAAAAGAGATAGTTGGAAATCAGAAAGATAGTTGGAAAGCTGTAGAAATCGATCGGAAATTCGATCAAGAAATTCGATTAAGAAATTCGATTAAGAAATTCGATTAGGAAATTTGATCGGAAATATGTAGACGGATTATTAGATGGAAAGTTAGATGGAAAATTAGACTGAGCGTTATATGGAGTTTTAGACAGTTACATTTTTAGATTATGACATAATGCCATTATGTTAGACTGGAAGAAGTTAGATGAAGCATTATATGGAGCGTTAAAGAGTAATATTTTTAAATTAACACATAATGACATTATGTTAGAATCAAAGAAGTTAGATGGAGCGTTAGATGGAATGTTAGATGGAAAGTTGGACAGAATGTCAGACAGAAAATTGGGAAAGATTGCCGGGAAAATGATTCTCTGACTAGTGAGACAAAGTAGTTGGGAAGGTATGCGCTAGTTTAGTAGAGGCACAGCACTAGAAGCAGAGTGTATGGTGCATCCCTCTCCTTAATGGTAATCAAAAGTGTCTTTAGACCTGTGTGATAGCGGTAACACAGTAACTAAATGAAGCTGCCATACCTTAAGGGCATTGAAAGAAGTACATCCCATGTTGAATATAAGTTGATGAACATCCTGAAGAATTATATTAAATTTGAGAGTACGGTATATCTTACTGACATATCCATGTTCTAAGATTTTTGCTTTAAAGCAAAAAACGCGTTCATTTTTTACTGACTTTTCAGTGAATTTTCACTGATTTTCCAGTGATTTTTCTCACTGTTTTGTTTTCAGTGAAAAAAATTTTCACTGATTTTCTCCTGCGCTGCAATTCTGACTATTTCTCAGTGATTTTCGATCATTTTCCCTGATTTTTAATTGAGAGTTTATTCAATATTTTACGTGCTGAAATTCATTTTTCAAATTTTGACGAATTTCTGAAAATCGGTCCTATAAATGTGCAAAATATGAAAATTTAATCTAATCAAGGTAAAAAGCTGAAATTCGGTAGGTATGTTATGTACCCTATTTTCGACCTCCCAAATCGATTGGAAGTAATTTTAAAATGTTCTGGAGCCTCCAGAAAAATTTCGAATTTTACATCTTTGAAAAATACTCCATCTATAAAAATGCTTTTCATGAACTTAACATCTTCAAAAGCGAATTACCTTATTGGTGACTTATTTGATAGTTTGGGGCATAATTTTATGAAAATCTTTACTGTTTCCTGAAATCCATATTTTTTTTCACAAAAATTTTTTCAAAGCTGGGAAGGTCAAAAAATTTTAGGGGCTTCAAGTCGACTCAAAACCGCTTCCAATCGATTCAGGAGGTGGGAAGCAAGGCATATGCAAACTTTCAGATTTTTACTGCCATAAGTGCGTTATTGAGGCAATCTTAGATTTTTTCCAAAAAATTTTGCTGGAGAAAAATATGGATTTGGCCCGACAGTTGGAGAAAATTGTGCTTTAATCGATCAAACAGGATACGAATGCGAGTAATCCACTTTTTTAAATGCTGTAGTTCATATGGACCATTTTTATAGGATTTTCTTCAATGCTGGAAAATTTCAAATTTTTCTTGAGGCTCTAGAACGCCTCGAAACTTCTTCCAATCAATTCACTTTCAAAAAAATTAAAATAAAAATTTTTACAAAAAATGATATAATTTATTAAAAAATACGAGTATAATAACGAGTCACCATTCAACAAAAATGCTCTAATTACAGTAAAATTTATTAATTTAGGTATATAATAAATTTTATTTTTATGTAATAAAATTTACCAAATTATTGCGATAAATATTATTATTTTTTGGATAAAATTTATTATTATGTTTTTTCAGTGCAGGTGGTCGAAAATAGGATTATTATACCTAAATGATTGAATTTTGACTTTTTTTCTTGATTAGATAAGATTTTCATTTTTTTCATTTTTCGAGTATTGATTTTTAGTACCGACATAAAATCTCAGATAAAGGATTCTTTTTTATGTAATTTTGATAAGTAAGTATATTTTTATTTTGGTTTAAAATTTTAATACCTGTTGGAATTCCTCACAGAATGATATGAAACTTGGTCAACGATTTTGTGAGGTGAAAATGAGAAATTTGTCGACTCTTCGAGAAAAGTTACCAATTTACATCAACATTTTCTGACTTGAGAGGGGTAGACCTCCCCCCTCCCGGTTGTTTTGCCTCTCTGATTCCTTTTTTGTTGGAATTGGAAAAATTCTTTGAAAAAATTCAGAAGTGAATTGAAAATTAATTGTGTTTTGAAAATTGAACAGATTTTATTACGATGATTTTTCATCTTTGCTCAACTCCAGAAATGAAGGGGTCAAGACAAAAAATTTCAATTTTTATGAATTCTTCTGTTTTCAAGTTTTACTTCATCTCTGCAGTTTTGATGACAGTCAAAAAATCAAAATTATATTTTTTATTTTTTTGGAAATACCTATCATTTATTTTTATGATTTTCGAATAGATTTTTTTCTTTTCAATTTACGATGTTTGTCCCTTCAATTATAAATTTGGATAAAAAATCATCCGAAAAAATTAGTTCAGTTTCTAAAATACCAACTTTACCTATTCCTGCAATAAAATGTATTTTATAATTCAAAATTTGTCGCAAAAACGTTAGCCCCTTCAATTCCATAGATATGAAATAATATGTTCATCTCAACGATACCCAATCAATACGCCTCATGCATTGAAACCTTCTCATCAGACACTCTCCGTGATTGATTTCCGAAAAATGCTAATTTTCGTCCAAATTCGCCCCTTCCTGCCCTAATTCCACCGCTACACGTACGCCAGACGACGCTAGGGTGCGAATTATGATAGATGATGCGATTTACATGTACGAATTTTACCACCATCCCGGTGTCAAGACTTTGGGTCTTATTAATTTTACACGATACATTGTATAATGCATAAGGAGGATTAAAAGGTATTTTATCGGTATTACCACCTTAGAAACATGCTGGTATTAAGATTTAATGGCGAGAATAGGCTGTACAAAGGCTACGACACGATTTCAGACTCGATACGTCTCGTCGCTTCTCTACAGCTCGGTTAAAATATTAGCTTTTCTGCGATTAAATAAAGTAATTAGATCTGAATTTCGTTTCCCTATCTCGGTCGTCTGCTACGAGTAATAAAATTGAAATACGAGAATTTCGTTCGTTTTCTCAGGTAGACGTAAGAAAAGAACACTTGTGATGCTTTCGTATTTAAGTGGAATGACCGGGGGGTGAGGGGAGGGCAAGACAGTGGAGCAGAATTATATCATAAATATCGGTAGCGCGTCGCGTCGTGGTCGAAAGCAACGAAAGCAGAATGGTGTCGAGGGAGCAGCCTGGGATACTCCTTACTGTTATACGAGGAGTGGTTCTACTAAAACGCAGCAGGTAGCTTAAACAGTCAAATAAAAATTAATAGTAACGATCTTCGAAAATAACTACAAACATGGTCAAACAGTGCCATATTTAATTTTTCACTTTAACTCTGTCG